>JARHVA010003083.1:1560000-1592500 GCA_037957365.1 Torreya grandis
GTCTCCATGCTCTATATCATTGATTTTCCATTTATAGAAAATATCAAAAAAATGGATAGTTATGGTTACCATAGGTGTCTATGTATGCAATAATAAATGAATCATGTATATAAATCAATCCTAGATCAAAGAATATAGAGAATACCTACACTTTCATTTAGGAATACATTTGTTAAGTAGGAGCATGACCAATATGGGGATCTTCTAGACCTGATTAGGGGATCACTTATCACAATACACTATGCTAAGGAGGGTTAAAAATAATCTCATCTAACATAATCATGAAATAAACCTAAGGGGGTCCTAGATTTTAATATTTCACCTATGCTAATAACAAGAAAGTAAATCTAATCTAGTGCTCATAAAAGCTTGTGGAACAACATGAGGGGTTAGTAGAAAATCAGAACATGTATATGAGAATCTTAATTAAGTTAAGTATGAGTAAGACCCTAATACATGTATTATGAAGAGTAATATTATTTTAAGATAATACTTACACTTTTTTTATTTACTAAAGAGAGGAGCAAAGTTAGATAATACTTACTTGAATGTGAACATGTTGAGAATCAATCTCTCCCTTGGTCAATGGGGATTCACGAGAGGTTATTGTGGTTTGTAAGGATCACTAAGAAAGGATAAATCATATAAGAGTTATCCATAATACTCTATTATCCTAGTATAAACCCTAAGCTATGACTCCTCAAGTAGAATGGTGGAAGAACAAATTGTAAAGAAGTGTGAGTGAATAATAACTCTTGATTGCATATTGAAATAATGATGAAATAATATTGTATTTATAGGTGAACCTCACCTTAAATACTTATAAAAATGTCAATTGATAGGGTCTACCCAGTTGACCTTATAAAATTTTGGTCAATTATTCACTAGGTCCCAAGCTAGGTCAGCTAAAGGCCAAACTAACTCCTAAATGAAAATCACCAAAAACTGTATAGGGTTGACCTAGTCGACCTAGTACAACCAACTCAAAAAAGGTACTAAGTTGAGGAAAAGAGGAATACAAAGTGGAAAGTACTAGAGGAGTGTAAAAAGGAGGATTAATATATTACATAATGGTTTTTTGGAATTGGTTTGATAATGAGTGGAAATAAGGGATAATAATCTTGTGAAGCACCAATGGTTTTCCCACCCCTTTTTCAATGTACCCCATAGGGCATACACTTAGAGAGATTGAGTCTCAATGGATTCCTAAAAGATGTAAAGCATTAGTAATTGATAAAAGGTTTAAAATATTATTTATATATATATGCCCCATTTTAATCTCATCATGTGTCACTAAGTTGCAATAGGGTATGTTGCTTTGATAAATAACATAAGAACACATAGCATTGATTCTAAAAAATGTTATGGTATTTTAAATAAAAATTAATTGAAAGTAAATGTAAAAAAAGGGAAATAACTAAAAAGTAAATGTGATGCATACCTTGAATTACCTTTATCATTGGATGGTTGTCTATTGTGTTTTTAGTTTCAATTGTGTAGGGTGTAGAGACTGCTTTCGACAAACCCAAGAATGAAAAACTAAATAGAAAAAATAAATAAATATAAAAAACCAAGATAATTAGTGTTATTAAGATGGGACGTACTTGTAAATTTGGTAATATGGGGTGATAAGTGTTATGTTAGACCAAATGACCTAGTCAAAAACAAGAGTGAATTAGGTAACTGAAAATCCAAGGCTATTAAATATCAAAAAACTTAAACAAGTAAACCTCAAGTAAGAAAGGAAAACTCCCAAGTCAAACCAAGGATACATGTTAAAAATGATGGTAATCAAATATATCAATGTAAAAACAAAAAGAAATGGTAAAACAATATTGATGAGTGAGTAGTAATAATCCTTATCTCACTCAACAATGGAAAAAGGTACATAAGAAGGGAAAAGAACATTATCAAGTGAGAAGTAACAATCTAATCTCACTAAATAATGGAAAAAGGGGGTACAAACTCAGGTACCCATGACAATAAGATAGTAATTCACTAAAAAATAGTAAAAGGAAAGTTAACTAAGTCTAATAATGTAGTTTTATGGTATAAATAAAGTGATCCATAGTTACTCAAACATGCTTCATTTTAAGGATAGATAAAATTGAAAAAAAGTAGTGCTAACATTTTTTTAAGAGGTGAATAAGAAGGAACTAGAGAAGAGGGAAAATAGATTTGGAATCAAAATTTGCCTACCAAGTGGAGAAATGTAATGGATGGAGGGAAAAATGAAGGATAAACCAAGGTAGAGGACCTCTTTTATCGATGTCAAGACACTAAAATTAGGTTTTTCAAAACAAGAGGAATTTTGACCTTAAGGACTTTGATGAACTTATCTTAGCCACACAAGTCTTAGGTCAGTAAATGTAGTTTGTAGATCATCCCATGAAGGTTATATGAATGAAATATAAAATGGACCTAGATTTCCATAATGTGTTCCCCATTCCTCAAGACCCCTTATAGAGCCATCAATATATTGTAAATATTGGGTGCTTACATGAGAAAGTAGGTAGCACCATAGAGTTTTTTGAATTCAGTTATTCTAATATACTAGCCTAATACACCCCAATATACCTCAACTCTATTGTGAGGCTAACTATGGAGTTTTATCTTTGATTATATGTGCTTGTAATCATGTATTTTGGTGTGATATTGAGTTTGAGATTTGTATGCTGCCTTTTGTATATCGTTCCAGTTTTTTTCAAATGTTTTGGATTTTAACTTTCTTATTGGTTTTTTATTCCTCCTCCATACAGATTCAGAAAACCAAACATGGGTACAAAATATGACTTTCACTTGAATACTTGGGACTTGGTTTCTAATAGAGAGAACTTCAAAGAGCATAGGGTTTAAGAGTCTCATAAATCTAGGTTAAAAAGGGAAATCAAGAGGAATGATACATGTAAATATTTGAATTACCTAAACAAATTACAAAAAAATGTGATAAAGGGTGAAAAAGGGATACAATGATAGTAAAGTATGATTCCTTATCATAAGAATGAGGGAAATGGAAGAAAACATGGGAGCATAGATTGTTGTGCAAATTCCATCTTTCAAAAGAATCAAAAGCTAAAGTTGAGAACAATGATAAAACATATTTTCCTATAAAAATGATAAGATGGTAATTTTATGAGGAAGGCTAGGTCCTATCCATGGTCTTACACTAAAACTCATAAAAGATAAACCTAAGGGATGCAAAAATCATGAAAAATAAATGAGAAGAAGATGGTATTTTGTGAGGAAGACTAGGTCCTATCCATGGTCTTATAATGTAACTAACAAAAGAACAATCCAAGGGATATAAATAGAGTGTGAAAATAAATAAGAATATGGTACATCATGAGGAAGATTGGGTCATATCCATAGTTTTACAATGCAACTCATGAGAGAAAGGGGAAACCAAAAGACCAAAAATGAAGGAATAAAGGTTTGTGATAAAAGAGAACTATTGAATAAGGAAATACATATGTAAGTAACCCACAAAAAGTGTTAGATAGATGTAGATATAAAACATGAAAATAAGGAAATGTTTAGGCAAAATATTTAAGGAACTATGTGTTGGTGGGATATTTAAAAATATGGCCTTCATTAGTTTAAAGGTAGTAAGTGCTTGGACCAAGGATATATTTGAATAAATATGGACCCCACCATTTTTGGACATATTTACCTTATTTATCATGAGTTTAGTCTAATTTTAGGATAAGACCATGAATATTAAATGTGCAAACTTTAACATGTTTATTATATTATTTGGCAATACGAGCCTTATATTGGAGGTTATGTTATAAAGTAGGAAGATGGTGTTCATCAAGGAGATCAAGGGCATGAATGTGAGATTCATGTAATTATTCATAGAGAATGATACCATGAAGAGATATAGAGAGATAAGGAATCTCAAATTCTAATGGAAGAATTAATTTAGAACCATAGACTAGAGAGAATAGCATTGCCCTAGTGGTAGTATATATGTTATTCCAATAGGCCCAAAGATCAATGTAAACATGAAGATGCCAATCATGTAGGTTTCACAAATTATCTTTTGGATATTTTTTTGAGAATTTTATTAGTGGCCTTAAATTAACCATTGCATTGCAGTTGATAAGGTGTGGAAAATTTGTGATTGATCTTGAATTTAACACAAAGTTGTTTAACATGCTTATTTTTTAAATTACCCCCATTATATGAAATGATGGTATAAGGAATACCAAAGCATAAAATGATTTGGTTAAGAATAAATTTGGAAATGGCAGGACTAGTGACATTAACAAAGGGCATGGATTTTACCCATTTGGTAAAATATTTGGTAGAGATGATGATAAAAACATGCCCATCTTAGGAGGGAGGTAATTTCCCAATGGGATCGAAACCCCACATCTAAAATGGCAAAGGAGATTCAATGGTTTAAAGATCCAATAGAAGTGAATGAATTATATCATCATGAAGTTGATAAGAAGGACAGTTTTTATCATATTTTATTGCATCTTTTTCAATATTAGGCTAAAATTAACCCATACATAGGCATTTATGTGTTGTTGCATGTTTGCTACAGTGGCCATCAAAAATGCCCCATTGTGCTTGTTTAAGAAGAGGAGGGAACTCATCTTGAATAACATAATAAAGTAAGGTATCTTTAGCATTGTGATAATAAAGGATGTTATGTCAAAATATATACTTGAAAGTTTGTTTAAAAATGCATGTATTCTCATGAGATTATAAGTTAGGATAATAAGTTTGATGTTCCAAGAATTGAATAAAGTCTTTATATCATGGGATTTATTGAATGGTAACAACCTCGATGTGGAAAACAAGGGAATCTAGTGATTGAGTGGAAGATGGAGATTTTTTTTATTTGTATAAGGTTAAAAAGGACTTGATGTGGATGAAAGAGAGATGTTAAAGAGGTAAGAGAATCAACAATATAATTTTGATCTCTAAGAATAGGCTCAATAGTGAAAGAGATAAAATATTTAACAATAATGGTTGTAATATGATGATAGGTAATGAGTTTTTTGATTTTACATTGATAATCACCATTGAATTGGTAGAAATTAAGCTAAGAATCACCTAATACATGAAAATATTGAATGTATAAATTAAGATTAGATATCATGCCTAAAATGAGATATTCATACTTGACTATATTGTTGGTAACATCAAATGTGAAATGAAAAGCTAAAGGAATGATTTTACCAAGAGGACCTATGAGAATACAACCTACCCCAATGCCATGAAGTCATTTAACACCATTAAAGTAAAGGTCATAAGTACCCTCATGCACTTTGACATTAATTTTAGGAAGCTCCTCGATAACTACTCTAGGTTTAGTAGTATCATAGGGGATAGAGGATTCATCAAGATTATTTGCTTCAAGATTAGTATTAAAGTTATGAAAGTAATTTTTAAGATAATTATATTGAATAAGGCCTTCAATATATAGGATATTATCATCTAGAAAACTATTTTGAAGGGGAGAAGTAGCTTGTATAAGAGCTACAACAAATTGACCAACTATGACATGCCCTTTAATAGATTTTTGAGTGATTATGTGAATATCAAATTACATAATAAATACCTTTTATTTACCAATTCTATCTACAAAAATAAAGTGTTTCACTAAAAAAAATCTTCTTTTCTTGTTTAGAAAGATGTAAAACCTAAAAAAAATGGTGAGGTTAGTAGAATCGGGATACATTGTGCACACGTGAATCTAGATGATTGTCAATACTCCTTTTTGTCTAGGGAAGATGACCTATAAATAAGAAATCAATTTAGAAAATGGTGGATTAGTGAGATATTATGGTGGACTAGCTAACATGACCTATATCTAAGAAGCACAAGCTTTCTTAGAGGCTATCAATCCACACTTTTAAAATACTTAAGTTCTAATAAATTGAAAATGGGTGCTTATATGAAATAACAGAAGGTACTAAAATCAAATACAAGAAATGCTTGAAAAGAAACAAGTGATTTTGATGAAAATAACAATAAATAATTGAATACTAATGCTAAATCAATTAAATTTGATTCAAAAAATAAATTAAAGTTCTATGATTAAATAGAAACTCAAAAACTAGGATTTGGGTATAGGTAGATGGGTCAAATTAGCTTGGTATTGTAAAATGACACATAGTCACCATCGGTGGTCTGGCTATGACCATTGGTGGTTAGGTGACCATCGATGGTTATTAACCATTGGTGGTTAGAAAATTTGATTGATGGTTAGGTAAGACCATTGATAGTTACTATCGGAATTGGTTTGGGAAAATAAGTCTATTGAGGAGAGTTATAGAGATGTTCTAGGAGTGGTATTTGGATTAAATATTGGTTTTGAGATGGAAATTAATGCTCAGAGGTATTTGGTTCAAGGATTTGGTGTTTAGGTGAGTGAGAATGGTGTGTGGATGGTTTAGGTAAGAGGTGAAATTTTTGGAGTTGTAAAACTCTAACACATGAAAATGGGATGAAAGGGAAATAAAATGGAATGGCACAAGTAATGAATAAAATAGAGCTCATTAATGAATCTTCATAAAAAAACATAGATACTTAGCTTTTAAGTGTTATTCTTATGAGGAATGTTGGTGTTAGCTAAAATCTATTATGGATCTTAGAGTAATATCAGTAAAATAATGGTACCTAGTTTAAGATAGTTAGTTATAGAAGCATCTTAAGCATCTAACCTAGTTCTTAGTTTATTGGAAGATTTTGAATCCACCTAAGAGTCAGAATCTCTTACCCCCAAATGATGATTTCAACCTTCTCTTTATCTCTTAATATAGAGTAAATGAGGGTTAAAATGATAATTTTAAAAAATAGTTTATCAGACAATCTAACCAATAGTCTAATCATGCATTGATTAATGGTTGAAGGTACAATTCAATTGGTTAGATGCCCCAAGTATGGGAGGAGGTGTTCCCCCTCAAATTGGGAATCAATGAGGTGAAACAAAGTCAATGGTGGGTTTGAAAAGAAGATAGGTTGGTGTTGAAGGTTGGTTGAGTAGGTATTTAAATGAAAATAGGCACACAAAATGCAAGTTGGATATCATAGATGGTGTATGGACTAGGCTCCCATAGTTAAGGTAGGTGGTAAAATAAGGTTAGACTATAAGGACAAGTGATAGGGTAACTAGGCCACATTGTTAAACATAGTTGATATGGGTTACTCCTATAAAATCAAGTCTCCTAGGCAAGGTTTATGTATTTATAGGTATCCAAAAATTAGATGTGATCCTAAGAAAACAAAAATGGTCATAGGTGTCAGGACCATAAATGGGTCATGCTCCAAGGTACCTAAATGGTTGATGCATAAAAGTAGCATGAGTTCTTGAAAATATGGCAAGGTAATTAATGTGGTCAAAATGACCAAGGGAAGGTTATGTTGTGAAAAAAAAGGTGATGGTAAAGTTACTATAGTTTGATCATCACAAGTAAAGGTACATAAGTGGATTTAATGACCAAAAGGTGAACTAGGGAGGTAAAGAAATTATTAGACTAGGTGGTCCATTGGGGAAAGGAAATAGTAGGATGGTGAAACCCTAAAGGGTTTGACCATTGATGGTCAGGGTCAAGCATCGATGGTCAATAGGGAACTATAAAAATGAGACTATTAAAGGTCAAATAAGGCTTTATTTACTCATTGAAAAATATTGATCTATGGTGCTTTCTTTTAGAATTGGTGTAAATGAAAATGATTTGGCACTTTGAGTCTTATGCTAGCTAAGTCAAGAGGGTTTGATTGAGGCTGAGTGGTGAGTTAGAGGTTTATTGAGGTAGGTCAGGTAGAGGAAATCTAGTAAAGATGTAGCAAATTAGGGGTAGAGCACATCGTTGAATGATGGTGGTGGTTCTAAGGGATCCACCATAATAGAGGATGTATAATGAGGTAGTGGATGTAATTTAATTTTAAGTAAGTATTACTTATTGCTTGTTTAGTTGATTACTCTATGTGGGTAGGATTTGGAAATTAGGGGGCTATGAATTAGAGGTATGAAATTGTTAGAGGGGGAAATTTGTTTTTAGTAAGGGTAGGGAGAAATAAAGAGGGTGTAGGTAAAAATTGTGTGTTATATTGAGGTTATTGGTAGGTTTAGAGAGGACCTAAGAATTTTGGGTCACTAATAGTCTCTATATAGTGACCATCAATGGTCGCTATCAACCATCAGTTGTTGATAAGTAACCATTAAATGGTCAATGTGTGGACAATCATTGGTTCACCAATGAACCATTGATATTCGATGGTTGATCGGTGATGCTTTCATAAAGAACCATTACCAATCAATACTTGATCATTGGTGGTTACTATAAGTCTAAGATAAGGGTAGGAATGGGTAAAGGTATGGTGTGGGGTAGATGTAGTGAATAGGTTAAGGTAGGGGAAAGTGAATGAGTGAAGGTAGGATAGGGTAAAGGGTAAGACTTGTTTTAAGTAGAAGTAGGTAAGGGTTTGGTTAGGCCTTAAAAATGGGGTAACGTATAAGTTAGTAGGAGTAGGGCTAATAGGTAAAATACATAGGTCATGGTTGAATGATAAGGAAAATAAAGGGATATGTTTACCTTATAAGTGAGGGAACAGCTTTAGATGTGGGACTAAGTGTCACAACTCCTAGACAAGGTACATAGGGCTATGATAGACCAAGAGTGGGAACATATGATAGTAGTGAGTCTAGGAGGTATGATATTTTATTAGCACATGATGAGAGATGTGGTGATTTTTTTATCCCTCATCAAGAGATGGGACCTAACTACCAACAATTTCTTACTAGCGATTAGAGAGATTACCATCTTATTAGAGGATATTCACCAGATATCAGGTGATTTGATAGAGTATATTAACATTGAGGAGCAAGATTTACATGTGAATTATTATTTTTATGTAGAATTTATTCATGCTAGGTGAAATTTAAGAGGTTTATATTATGTACCTATGTATCACATGGATAGGTGAGGGAGATAACTTGTTACGATGATGATGATATCCATTCCCTGCTATATACTCTTAGGTTCTAGTAGTGGTAGATTTCCTTTTTTATTTCTAGGTGTTCTTATTAACATGATGACCAACTAGATAGTGTTTGATTTGGCCCCAATTTGACTATTTTAGATCTATTAAGAGATCTAGGGATAGATGGTATATAGGAGGTATGGGAAGTAGTATTGGGTTTGTGTTGCACTACTATGCATATGAGCATATTAGGGTGTGTATGACTAGGTGGATTTGCATGGTAGGCATGGGATTAGGGACACTTCAAAATGGGATTCATGAGGTAGAGAGGTGATTACATACTTACAACACCAAGGGGAGTAGCACAAGACTTGGAATGGTATAGAGATAGGCTGGAGGCACTGGTGGATGGGGAGGTTATTTGGAGGCTGTATACCAAATTCTCAACATGGGTGAGTTATGTTAGGTATAGCTTGTCCTATAGAGTTATAGGTGGATATATGGGAGGTCGAAGCATGAGGTGGAACTCATCCTATTTGACAAGGTTAGGAGGTAGTTTGGCATGGTTCAAGGTGTCTCAAGTGTTTTTTTTAGGTACAAGAAAGAGGATGTTAAGGCACTACTACCTCCACCATAACCTAAGGTAGAGATTGACCATGAGGATCTACCAATGGCCATAGTTATTTATAATGTAGGGGTTATGCTAGATTACCTTGTATGGTTTTAGGTGCATTATGTAGTGATAGTTTTTGGGGGAGATGATGTACAATAGGATACTAATATAGACATGGTAGAGGGGGTGGGGACTAGATGGATGTGAACACCACTAATAGGTAAGCACTCATCATGGAGAGAGATCAAGCATGGGTGGCACTATCCACAACATAGGTAGATATAGCAGTGATGAATATAGAGAGAGATATATCATAGGGCAAGGTGGCTACCATTATGTAAGAGATGGATCCAACACAAGTGTATCTAGGCTTGGTGATATAAGAGAGGGATGCTCTAAGATAGGTAGGAGGGTGGGTACCTGCACCTATAAGACCATCAAGGACCATCTATATCGTGAGGTATTTGTCCACAATCAAGGATCTTAGACACTATAATGCATTAGTCTTTAGACAACTTCCAAATGAGCCCTAATATGCCAAGTACAGAGTAGTGGTTACTAGGGGATCTAGTAGTGCTACACTGGGTTGGTGGGCAACATCTACAAGTACATAGATAGAGCTTAGAGATGGACAAGATCTAAGGATTAGTAGTGATCCTCCACCTTAGACTCCTATGAGATGCTTATTTTGATGTATTTTGTGATTTTTATACTGGCCTATGAGATAATACAATGAGATGTACACATTGTTGTGAGAGACATGTACATTATTATGATGTATGATTATTATTTATTATGATCTTATTGATGTGATTATGGTTTATGGATGATATTTATGGTTATGTTTAGTTATTTTATGTTCATTATGTGATGATTTTGTTTATAATATGATCATGATGTTATGGTCATCATTTCTCTTATTAATAGATACATGCTTAATTAGATGTTAGAAATGTGGGTATTTTAAATTAATGAATCTATGCTTCCTTATTTAGATAGATATGTGATGGATAACATATGTAGATGACTCACTTATTTATAAAATAAATGATTAGAAGGTTATATATGTGAAAAATGGTTATGATTAGCTGATGTGATTGGTTAGAAGGGTGAAATGATGTTTTGATGTATGAGATGGTTAATTCATTAAAATGCTTTTATGATTAGAAATACTTAAATAAATAAGGTAAGAATAAATCAAAAAATAAATAAAATGTTTGTTACTTAATTTTTTTAATGAATTACATTTGATTAGATGAAGATGAATTAATTTTAAAACACATAAATTAAGTTTGGAGAAAAAGACTAGATGTGAGAAAAGAAAAGAAAGATAAAACAATCAAAAGACAATCAACAAATAGGTTTGAGAAAACAAGGAGAAATAATTATCTTTCTTTGGTGAAGACCAAAATAAAGGGAATATATATCAAATTATAAACATAATCCCTTCACATGCTTTGCATAAGAATTCATTAATTGGTTAAAAATTTCCTTGATCACATACTGTCAAGTAAGTTCAAAATTCCTTATTATACAAGAGGTGTAAAGGGGAGATGGATGATTAAAGAAACCTTATTATGAGACTAGCCTACCTCTTCTATAGTTTAGCAAAGGAATAGTTTAAACAAGTCTATTTCATATATGTTATAGACTGATCGATGTAAGAAGTCTACTTATGAAATCTCATTACGACTTCCA
The DNA here is from genome assembly GCA_037957365.1 of Torreya grandis. Classification (NCBI taxonomy): domain Eukaryota; kingdom Viridiplantae; phylum Streptophyta; class Pinopsida; order Cupressales; family Taxaceae; genus Torreya; species Torreya grandis. Next base: position 1,571,255 of record JARHVA010003083.1, read on the forward strand.
AATAATGGGTCTTTTGATATTTTTGTTATTACTCTGAGAGGTTAGGGAATTTGATCAATGTGAGAAGATTCAAAGAAATTGCTTGATTTTCAAAAATGATTTTACTTAGCCATCCTTCAAGGGAATGGTCTAAGATTTTTTAGACTTAATTTAGGCTTTGTGATAGTTTTCCTACAAGGGAATAGTCTACCTTACATTGAGTAATTTTAATTGGTTTTGGTAGATATCCTTTAAGGGAGTAGTTTTTTAATGCTAGAGATGACCCATAGGGTAGATAAATTTTAATGTTTTTGATTTTAACAACATAGACTTTCTTATATAGGCTTAGAGTCATACATTTATGAAGGCAAAACTAAATCACAAGAAGGTTGAGATGGTGGTTGAGAGGATGCTTTGAGAGATAATGACCATGGGATTCCATCCTATTATGGATTAAAAATATCCATGAGAATCATGCCATGGGTAGATCCATGGTACACATATTTAGGATTAAGGCTACAAATGTGATGTAAAATAACATGATTCTATATTTTAATCAATAGTCCTCAAATTGAGGGGATGAAGGGGGAAAATATCATAAAATAAGGGATGAGCTTAAGTTAGGTAGAATGTGAGTTGGATTTTATCCAAAAAAATAAAGGAGACAAATGTAAAGCATTGAGAGGCTCAGGTTCCAATTTCCGTTCAAGATAAGATAATTGATAAGATCTTAATTTATACGTGTGCATAATTATATAAGGTCTAAGCCAATGGAAAGCAAAATAACCCTATTTGCCTTTCTCCATATTGGTTACATGTTGATTTTTCTTTAAGATGAGGTCTCTAATATTGATTTCTCATTCTTCTCTATTTTTATTATAGGCATGCTTAATTCATTATCAATAGAAATAAATATGGTTAAGCACAACCAAATGATGCTCATCAAGTAGCTCACATTGGGATAAATGATCCTGATGATAATCACCCTTAGAAATGGTAGCATATAGGGATATGCAAAGATAGGGAATTTATACTTTGAGAGGAAATTCATCATCTACTCCAAAAATAAGAGAGAAAAAGGTAGCACCCATAGGGGTTCAAATGTTAGGACAATATACCCATAAGGTGAAAGGGATATGTAAGTGTCAATCCTGACCAGATGCACTAACCATTTGAGTTAGCATGTTGTTAAGGGTTTTGTTAAAAGCTTCAGCCTATCCATTAGATTATGGATGATATGGTGAGGAGAAATAAACTTAATTCCAAATGCATCACAAAGACCTTAGACTTTTTTATTCTTAAAATATTTACCATAGTCAAGGATTATCTTATGAGGAACACCAAAATGACAAATAATGTGATGGTTAATAAAATTGATAATATTTTTAGCTTTGGTTGAGATGATAGGAATAACCTCCACCCATTTGGTGAAATATTCTATCACAGTGATGATAAAATGATGTCACTATGAAGAGTGGGGGTTAATTTCACTAATAAGATCTATTCCCCATTACAAGAAGGGATAAAAATCATTGGATAGTTGGAAGATATGACTAGGTGTGTGATGTAAATTGGCATGTTATTGACATCTAGCACACTTCTTAACATAATCACAATAGTCCTAGTTAAAGGTGGGCCAATAGTATCCAAGGTGAAGGATATGTCTAGTGACCATGAGGCCACTAAAGTGTCCCCCACAAATCCCATCATGAATTTATCTAATAACATGAGAAATTTCATGATCACATAGGCAATATAAAAAGAAACCTTCAAAGCCATGCTTTTAAATAATTATACCTAGTATGGAATAATAAGAGACACTCTGAATGAATGCTCTTTGATCATTCCTAGAAATATTGGAGGGAGCGGTGCCTAGGTTGAGATAGTCAAAGATCTGCTTATACCAAAAGCTAAGTTTGGTTTTTTTCCACACTAAGATAGAAGGAGGGTTTGATTTGGTATAATAATGATTGGTAATATGATGGATAGTGACAAATATCTTAGATTTAAAAGGTTCATATGGGCTCTAGGAAGCAAGGGAATCCATTAGATTGGTAAACTTATTTTTAGATCATGGAGTGGCTTAGATAATGTAATGTTAAAATGATAATAAGAGTATATCAACAAGATATTTATACAATTGTAAGACATCATTTATAAATTGATAAGATCCATTGATTTGATTGACCATGAGTTGGGAGTCACCAAAGATACTGATTGTATTGACTCCTAAGGATAAAGTAGTTTGGAGACCTACCACTAGGGTTTTAGACTTAGCCATGTTTTTGGTACAATCAAAATCAAGCATAAAAGATAAAGGAAAGGGTTTAACATCAAGGGGGATGAGAATGATACCATTACCACCACCACATTGGTACTTCAAGACATCAAAGAACATGGTCATCTGATATGTGAAATCTTTTTAAGAAAGAGCTCTGATGGAATAGTCAAGAAACTCAAGAGGAAAAGGTTGGTTGTTTGCTAAAGGTGATTCAACCAATTAGTTGGTGATGACTTGACCTTTTATTAAATTCTATTAGAGGAAATTAAGGTCAAACCTAGTTAATATCATGATCCACTTATCCATACACTAGTTTTGGTATGGCTTGGAGTGTATATGCTTGAGTGGGTCTATGTTGGTTATGACATAGGTCTTGTGATTAAGAAGGTAGTGGTAGAGTTTGAAATGCATGAAGACCAAGGAAAGTAAAATATTTCTAGTATGGGTATACCAAGTCTCATACTCTATAAACATTTAAATTATATAGTAGATAGCATTATATTTATGCTACTCATCTTGATTTACATGTACTGCCCCTAAGGAGTGGTTGGTGGTAGAAATATAAAGGTAGAAAGGTTTTTTCTCTCTGGGAAGAATGAGGATAGGTGGAGAAATAAGGTAATCTTTAAGTGAATCAAATGATTTTTTATAGTCCTTATTATAATTAAAATATACATCATTTTTTAGAAGGTGGTGGAAAGGTTAGCGTATATAAAATAGCTAAGAGATGAAGCAATGAATGTATTGGAGATTTCCTTGAAATTTTTAGAGTTATTTGAGGTGGGTGGAAGGAGGCATGTAAAGGATAAATTTGATTTTGATAGGATAAAATTTGATTCCTTGAAGAGAGATGATAAATCCAAGGATATTTCCTAATAAGACTCATAAAATCCAATTTTTAGGGTTAAGGTGAACATGGTAATGGATGAGGCATTCAAAAATAACCTTATAAACTACTAAATGATCTTTACAACATTTATATTTCCCAAGAAGGTCATCTACATAATTCTCTATGGTTTTATGAATAAGGTCATGAAAGATATAGGTCATGGAACATTGGTAGTTTTCACCAACATTTTTCATACCAAAAGTCATGACCTTATAGTAGAAGGCTCCCCATGGGGTGATAAAAGTAGTTTTACATTGGTCTTCATGGGTAATAAATATCTAATTATATCCCAAGAAACCATCCATAAGAGATAGCATCTCATGGCTAGCTATAAGATCAATAAGTTGGTCAATGCTTGGTAAAAGGAAGTCATTCTTTAGGAAATCAAGGTTAAAATCATGGAATTCTATGCAAATGTGAAGTCCCCCTATTGATGTGGTGATAGGGATGACATTCGAGACCCATTAGGGATAGTAAATTGGTTGGATGAAATTTATGAATAGGAGGTGTTGAGTCTCTTCTTTGACTAAAAGGGATATGTGAGGGTGCTCTGATGAGCTTCTGCTTAATAAGCTTGGCATTATGGGGAGTAACGATATTATGGGTAGTGATATAAGGGTTGCTTCTTGGCATGTAACTATAATACCAAACAAATTTTATGTTATGATATCATAGGAAGGAGGGAAAATCTTGAAGTTTTGAGGAATCTAGTGATTGGCTAATTTTGAAAATGCATGGGTTACCTGAGTACCCAAGTTGACATCCATGGTGGATGTTTTCAACTTGGTTGAAGCTTTAGGAGGAAGAGATTTGTGGTTAGAAAAATCTTCTACACCAAAATAGTGAATAAGTGAGTCATCATCCTAACATCGAATGGTATTAATTATAGGAGAGTCATCTTGTACCATCTCAAGATGAGTCAAATGAATGGTTATGGTCTCCCCATATTTTTGATAAGTTAGGGGTCCAAAGATAATCATGTTTTTGGAAACAAATGTTAAGGGGAATGATATCAAAATCCTCAAATTTTGATGGTGAAGGGGTTGGTGAGGATGGAACTTCCTCATCAATGATAGTAATGGGAGGCAAATTGGTTGGCTCTTCAGGTGGAGTGAATTTGAGACCAAACCTCTCATGAGACTTTTGGGTCTTATATAAAAACAACTCATGTGGTATGTGCTCATAACATATTAGACCAAATGCCTTCCAAACATACCTATGGAGGTATGTCTTAGTGAACTTTGGTTTATCTAGATGGGAGAAAATGGAGGTGAATGGTCAAGTAGAAGAGGAGGTATAGTTTGTAGAAAGTAGTTGATCAAGCCCCCTATTTATAAAATTAGTTTGGAGATTGGGAGACCCAAAAGGAATAATGGTTTTGATGTTAGAATTATAACTAGGATTTTAGTCAAGGTTCCTATACTCTTGGGGAGTAAAGAAGGCAACTAACGTCAAGAGGAAATACTCCCCTAGTGAGAGACATTAAAATGTTGCTTCCAAGGGGTCTTTTATGGGGATTTGAGTAGAAGGGATGGATGAGCTAGTCATAGCTTGGTTGGTGAAAGAGGTGGAGTCATCTTTAGTTGCTAAAGGTTTGGTTGATAGAAAAAGAGAACATCATTTTGCTAGTACATCATGTTGCATGATGTAAAACGGCTTGGATCAGCTTGTATGGTAATTAATTAACCTTCATACTCAAATTTAATACATCGATGTAGGGTAGATGGTACACAATTCATGGAATAGATCTAAGGGAATCCAAGTAGAACATTGTACTAGAACTCACCTTATAATATGTATAAGAGCTCAAGAAATGTGTGAGGTATTAAATCAATGTGGAGGAAAACAATTCCTAGAGTCACTACCATAGTTTCATTAAAGGAACAAATCATCATTGTGGTTTCTAATATAATGTTCTCTAACAATTTTAGTTGGTTATATGTATGGGAGGAGATAATGTTGATGTTATCTTCTCCATCAATCATAACCCTTTTGATGTGTTTTTGGTTCAAGTATGTGGTAATAAAGAGGGGAGGATCTAGATCTTGGGGATGAATGGAGGGTATTTTTGAGTACTTAAAAGTAACAAGGGTGGAAAGCTAAAAGGATTTAACAAACGCTGCTAGAGGTTGTGGATCTTCTACTTGAACCTTTATGGTCTACAAAGCCTCTATCATCACCTAGTGATGATGGGGTGAGGTATTAATTAGTTCATATAAACTCAACTTCATTGGTGTCTGTTGAAGTTTCTTTATAACTAATCTTTGGATTGACTCAGAAGGGTTGGATTGGAAGGCACCCAAGATGGACACCTTAGGCTTGGATGAAGGTCAAGGTGTTTGGGTTTGGTTGGGTTATTGGGTGATAGAGGAAGGGTATGTCCATGGAATGGACACCTTTTCCTTACCTTTATCCTTTTATTGGGCTTGTGATTATGTGACCACATGGATGTTATGAATTTGGGAAAGAGTTGGTCTAGAGGATTACTTTGATCCCCCCTCACTCTTAGATGGGAGCATGGGAATAGGTAAGTGTTGGGTGGTTACTTGTGGTTTTTGGAGTGGAGGTGGGATTGTGGAAGGATCTTATGGAAATAAGTCATCCTTATCATATAACTAGTGGACTAGAACTTGGAGATATTTATAGTTCTTTGTATCATGCCTAGGCGTTCTATGGTATAAGCAAATCAAATTATCATTAAACCAGGATGGCTTAGAAGTATGGGGTTTAAAAGATTTTATGAGAGACAAATTCAAGCAAGAATATTTTAATAATATTTTCAGGATGGTTGAGTAAGACTCAAGAAAAGGTGGCAAGGGTGTTGGGGTTTTGGATTTGACTTTTGGGGTAGAAGCCTTCTTAGAAGTAGGCTTCACAATGGGACTTTTAGGTGGTGAAATATTCTTGGTAGGTGTTTTCTTAGTAGATTTATTTGGGTTTAATAGTTTGGAGGTGTAAGGTGTAGAGGTAGATGGTTTGGAGGTAGAAGGTTTAGAAATAGAAAGCTTAGTAGTGGATGGTTTGGAGATAAAGGTGTAGAAATATAAGGCTCGGTAGGGAATAGTTTGGAGGTAGAATGTATGGAAAAAATAGTTATAAGTGTAGACAAAATAGGAGGATGGGTTTAGGTTGTATTGGGGAGACTTATATTATTAACAGAAGGATGGGGTCCTTGGATTTAAGAAGGATGTGGTCCTAAAATGGAAGTCAAGGTAGAAATGGGTGGCAATTTTTTGGTTTTTGGGATCCTAGGTGGCTTCACTTTCTTGGTTGGATTAATGTGGGGTTTATTTTGTGGGTTAGATGTTACCAAATCCAATTTTAACATAGGGTGAGTAAGTCTCTATGTAGGGAGCATCCTTAGGTTTTGATGATCTTTATTGGGATGGTATGAGGTGTTTGAGTTACTTTGGGTGAAGTTTGTTTAGTTGGTTCAACTATGGATTAGGAGGTAAAGGTTTCTACTAGTTTGGTTTGGATGATGGTGGGTTCACTAGTGGAAGTGGAAGGTTGTGTTGATAATGGTAGGGTTAAGGGTCCTTCCTTGGTTGGATATGGGAGCCCAATACGGTGCTAAAATGTGTCACAATCCATGTTGGGTTGGGATAGATACTTCAAGTTTTGAACTAGTATAGAGAAAAGTATTATAGATGGGTTTGGTTCCTTTAGTATTAGTCTCAAAGAACAAACTCATGGTTTGAGAGAGGGGAGTAGTTACCTTGTACTTTTCCTTAATCAAAGGCTCTAGGGTTTTGGAAGGCATTCTTCCATGGGATGAGTAGGTAAAGTGACCTCTTCCTTAAGAATGCTTTCCAAAGGAAGAGTGGATTACTCTATGATGGAATATAAAGGTATGGTGGTAATGGTTGCCTTATTTGGTATGTATTCTAAAGGAAAGGTTGGTAGCTCCACTACTTCAATAAGTGGAGGGGAAAAATAAGTGGTTTGGGTAATGGTTTCTTCAATAATGAGCTAAGGACCACATTGATAGTATAGACCTCATGGTTGTGAGAGGATTCTGCTTTATTATTTTCATTATTCATGGAAGGTGCATGGTTGGGAAAAGGTTATATAAATATGTCAAGTGACTAATTTGGGAGTGCATTAGGATTATATAGCACAATCTCCCCCTTGTTAATCAATGCTTAGACAATGTTTTTGAAGGTATTGCATCTACTAACATCATGTCTAATGACATGATGGAAGGCACATAATTCATTCTCCTTATACCAAATAGGTATAAGATGAGAGAAATTTAATTTATATGGGGGTTTGATTGGAGGAATTTGTATGATATTTGATTTTAAAAACTTTTCTAAAATGGAAGCATATGACTACCCTAGATGAGTATATTGCTTTTAGTTGTTATAGTTTCGGTTTTGGGTATTGTAGTTAGAAGAATTAGAAGAGTTGGGTTAGTTAAAAATCAAAAGAGGGGAGGTTTTAAGGATAGTGGAATTCATGGTTCCCTTGGTTTTGGTGTTGGTATTAAATTGGTTGGTGGTTTTAGAGGAGGAAGTTTCATTTGAATTGAAACTAGAATTCTTGTTTCTCAATTTTGGCTTTCCCTCATCAATGTCTCTAATCTCTAAGTTCCATGCCATGGTGAAAGCCTCATCAAAGGTCTTAAAAGTATAAACATACAGGGTGGAGGAAATATGTTTGTCACAAGTCTAAGAGAAAATATCAATTATCTTAGGTTGGGGCAAAGAGAAAGAGAATTGATCTATCAAACCTCTCTAATGGGCCACAAAATCAGTAATTGATTCATCCTCAAATTTTTGAATGGAGTAGAGGTCTGTAATGGAAACTTTATTAAATATATTTATGGAAAATTATCTAAGAAGGTTTGGCCTAACTAGGCCAAATAAAAGAGGGAGTGAAGTTAATAACACTATACCAATCTAATACTAAACTAGGAAGGGACATGGAAAAGGTGAGAAGAAGGAGAGCATCATCATAAGCAATCAAATAGAAATAGTGTCTAAATGCTCTAAGATGTTGCTGAGGATCTTCCATGCTCTAAAATTTGGAAAATTTTGAAATTTCCCATTAAGGAGGATAAGGTTGGAATGGGATGGATGGATGAATTGGTTCATTGAAAGTTTTATTGTATAATAAGAAGTTATGGGCACCTAAAATAGATGACTCTAAATTGTTCATATTATCCATTAAAATTTTAACTAAATCAATTTGGGATTGTACACCCCTATAGTTGTAGGTTAAATTTTATTAGGGTTGGGTAGGTATAGCATAAGGATAGCTAGTGGAAGGTTGGGAGGTTTCCAAAATTTGGTATGTGGACATGGGTGGTTGAGAGGATGTTATATATATGTAAGTGGATATAGGATGTTGGGTAGAAGGTGGAGCCATATACACTTGTGGGTTAGGAATATATCTTTGGTTGGGTGTAATGGGTACTTGTTGAGGCATTAACATGGGTTGGGTTAGATGTATGGCTGGGTTGATATGTTGAGTATGAGTGGTAACCTTGGTACTGATGGGTGGAAGGGTAGAATGTATGGAAATCACTAAGCTTTGGAATGAAGTAGAGGTTGGTGGGTTGGAGATAATAAGAGGAGGGGTGGAAACACCATTAGAGGGTAATACAATGGTAAGTGCACTATAGGTGACCAAAATTTGGGTTTATCCTATATCATAAGATTTATTGGTTAGGGTGGACGGTGTTTGGGTGTTGGTTGGTTAGATGGGTTGCTTTTGAATCATGGTATTAGAGTCATTATTAGTAGAAGAACATGATTGGGTGACTAAGGGTTGGGTAAAAATGGTGGAAATAGAGGTGATGCCCATAAGATGGGATGGCATACCATATGGTGGATCAATAGATGGAACCAAAGTGGGGGTATGGTGAGATATGGTGTTAAGGTAGTTGTGGAGGGTTATGAGGTTGTTATTCAAAAAGGTGGTGAAATATATATCACCTTAGAAAACCATATGAGGGATACTGTGACTTTTAAGAGGATGGGGAAACCCCTCTATATTCAAGACATACTCCATGGATGTGGTAGAAGAGGAAGATGGTTGGTTGGGAGGTGAATCCTAATTTTCTTAGTTTTTTAGTTAATGTCTAGTGAGAACCGTGTAAAGAAGGGGAAAAAGAAGATAAAAAAGATATTACAACTCAAAAGAGAAGACATCAAAATAAAAATATCTCTAGGAAAATAATGAATACACCAAAGTTCATTAAAATATTAAGGTAAATTTTATCTCTCTTTAGGCTTATGCCTCAATTTTAAAGAAGTTATGAAGACCAACTTGGGCTTATAGAACGGGTACTAGAAGAAGATATCTAAGGATGGTTTTAGGTACCTTCATATCTATACTATTACCTAGATATCTAAGGATTGTTTTAGGTACCTTCACACATCATGGTGATAAGGGTGTCAGGTGGTTAGCCATAATATATCGAATTGATATATATTATACTCATCCAACATACTGAGTTGGTTATCCCCTAGGTGGTGAAATACAAGTAGGATAGCTAAGGAAAGGTGACCTCTAGGTGATGAAATCCCTATTAGGCCTTACATCAATGTTTTTATGTTTGATTAAATGTGTGGTTTGGTATCATGTGTGTGATAAGAAGTGAGACTATAATTAATTTACTTGATTAAATTAAGTTATGTGAGCTAATCAATATAAGTAAATAATGGATGCAAAGTTAATTTTAATCCAAAATAAGATTTTGGTGTGTTTTTAAATGAATACAAAATAACAAAGATGCACCTATATGTGATATGATGATGCAAATCATAGGCCTATAATGAGTAATTTTGATTTTTAAAAATGAAAGAAAAATGACAATTTTAATTTTTCTCTAAGAGAGTAAAAAAAACTAGACCTTGCATTTTTGAAGGAAGAAAGGAAATAAGTAACGTTTAATTTTCAAACAAGAATGCAATAAATGAATATTTTTTAATGCTACTAAATGTCTTATAAATATTAACCCAAGAAAAATCTCAGGGGTCCCATTGGGCATGCCAGAATGTTTCACTAAATTTTTTTTATTCTTTTATTTAGAAATATATAAAAATTTAAATAAGGGATAGGTTAGTAGAACCTAGATATGTTGTGTGCACATGAATCTAGATGATTGTTGATACTACTCTTTGTCTAGGGAGGATGACTTGTGGATAAGAAAGTAATCTATCAAATGGTGGATTAGTGAGATAGTAGGATGGACTACCTAGCATGAGATAGATCCAAGAAACACAAGATTCCTTAGAGGCTATCAATCTACACTTTAAAACACATAATTTTGGATAAACTAAAAATGGATACTCACATGAAATAATAGAAGGTACTAAAATCAAATACATGAAATTATTGAAAATAAATAAGTGATTTTGATTAAAATAGTAATAAATGGTTGGATACTAATGATAAATGACTCAAAATTTATTCAAAAAATAAGTTAAAGTTCTATGATAAAATGTAAACTCACAAACTAGGATTTGGGTATGGGTAGATGGGTCAAATTAGCTTACTCTTGTAAAATGACACACAGTGACCATCAGTGGTTTGGGTATGAACATAAATGGTTATGTGACCATCAAAAATTGTTAACCATTGGTAGTTAAAAAATTCCATCAATGGTTAGGTAAGATTGTCGATGGTTACTATGGGATTTGGTTTGGGAAAAAAAAGTTTGTTGAGGAGAGTTATAGAGAAGTTATGCGAGTAGTGTTTAGATTGAATGTTAGTTGTGAGATGGAAAGTAATCATTAGAGGTATCTAATTCATGTATTGTGTGTTTATGTGAGTGATAATGGTTTGTGGGTGGTTTTGGGTAGGAGGTGAAATGTTTGGAGTTGTAAAACTCCAACATGGGAAAATGGGATGAAAAGGAAATAAAGGGGAATGACACAAGCAATGAGACAAATATAGATAACTAATAAATATTGATAAAAAAAATAAATACTTAGATTTTAGGTGTTGATAATCTAAGGAATGTTGGTGTTGGATAAAATTTATTATGGATCCTGGAGCAATGATGGTATAATAATGACAACCTAGCTCAAGATAATGAGTTGCAAAATCACACTAAACCTCTGACCTAGTTCTTGGTTTTATGGAATATTTTGGATTTGCCTAAGATTCATGATCTCTTTCCATTGAATTATTATTTCAACCTTATATTCATCTCTTTATATAGATAAAAGGAGGGTTAAATGAAGATTTTAATAAAGGATTTATTAGATAGTCTAACCAATAGTCTAATCATGCATTGATCATGTGAATACAAGACTAAAATTTGATAGTTGGTATTAAATTATTGATTTATAATAAAATTACAATTTATTCCTTTGATCATGTAATATTTCAAGTAACTAATAATAGTTTGGGTCAATTATCGGTAGTCAAGGGCTGACTTTTGGTAGTCGAGGGGACATAATCAAAATTACCTAATCCACTAATGACTGGTAATAAATTCCCTAAGAAATAATCTAAGGTTAATAATGGGATAATTGATAAATAATATAACCTAAAGTGGGTCAAGAGGTGGTTTAAAAATTAATGTGACATTTAGAGTTCTAGTGTATGGTTTTCTAGTGTTTACAAAAAGGCTTTGGAGAAGAAGTGACAAAGGGGTTAGAATGAATGATGACATAAGTAATTTGGTAAAGCATGTAATGATGAATATTTTAAGCTATGAAATATATGTCAAGGAAATCATGTTCAATTTTGGTGTAACATGTATCATAATATATGAGGCCTTGGCTAAAGTAATAGATACCATACTCTCTTCCAGTATCATTGTGTTGGGTAAGCATTTCCCCAACTGATATGGGTTATGGAAGAAATATATAGAATCAAGGGTCAATCATTATAAGGACTAAAAAGTGTAGGTGGGTGAATTAATGACTCTTTTATGCTATCAAAGGATTTTTGACAAGGGTCCATCCATTCTAAAGCACTACCTTTCTTGAGAAGAGAATTGACATAGTGAATGTGATAAGCCATTTTGGGGACAAATCATTGAATTGGCCTAAGCTTTCCTAAGTAAGTACGAATGTAAAAAATGGAAAGAGGAATGGGCATGTTAATGATAAAAATAATATAAGTGGATTCAACATTTATTTCATGGAGAGAGACTATGAATCCTAACAATTTTCTAGATGTGACACCAAAGACACATCTATAAGGATTTAGTCTAACCCAATATTTGAAAAGATGGTCAAAGATGATATAAAGATCTAATAGATGATTTTTTAAAATTTTATATTTATAAATGGGGTAATCCACATAGGTTTCAAAAAATTTGTGTATAAGATCATGAAAGATGTGAGTCATCATTCATTGTTAAGTGGCTCTAACATTTTTAAGTCTAAAGGGAATTTTTGACATATCAATAAGTGCCCCACTCCAAGGTAAAAGTAGTCTTATGTTATCAATAGGTTCCCCATTCTATGGTGAAAGTAATCTTATGTTGGAAATAGGTGCCCCATTCCATGGTGAAAGTAGTCTTATGTTGGTCCTCAGGGGAAATCTGAATCTGATTATATCCCAAGATGCCATCCATAAGGGATAACATTTGATAACCAATTATGGAATTGATGATGGAATTTATTGAAGGTAAATGGAAGTTGTCTTTGGGACAAGTGAGGTTAATATTATGTAAATCAATAAAAATTTGAATGACCATAGTGACCTTTTTCCATATGGGAACAATGTTAGAAACTCATTCAAAATAGTCCACTCATTTAATAAATTTAACATTGATTAATTTGATGATTTCCTTATGACATAAGGTGGAAACCTCAAGTGGAAATTTAGTTTTATTTTGATGTATATTTTTAGCATTAGGATAAGTGATGATATTATGAACCATAATGATAGGGTCAATACCAGGCATATTCTCATAGGACCAAGCAAAAACCTCATGATATTTATCAAAAAATAAGCTAAATTTATCATGTTTGCTAGGTGAGAGTTCATGAGAGATAGTAACTACTCAAGGAAAAGAGGGATTACCATATTCAATACGAGTCATTTCTTCAATAAGCATAACATTGCCATCTTGGAAATGTTATGGTGCATTAGGTAAGGAAAACATAGGATTAGTTTTAGGGTCAATGCTAGAAACAAAGTTATTGAAACCAGAGGTTTTAGTTTTTAAATTCCCAATTTTATGATGTTAAAAAAGAAGTTATGGTTATCAAGCATGAAGTATTTCAAGAATAATTTATTCACTAACCAAGGTGGGGAGATGACCATAATACTCAACATCTATTTCAAAATATAGAATCTGATTACCATGGTGATCATACTTAGAATGTATCTAAAAGACATTGTTTGACTTGGCATCAAGTGTAATATTGGGAGTAGCAGAACTAGATGGATCATAAGAGATTAAAGTATCATTGGTTTTAGTGATAGCAGAAGGATTAGATGCAATGATTGGATCAATAGGTGGTAAAGAAGATGCTAAAATTTGTATATGTTAAGAAGGTATAATTTTCTCTACCACTTTAGGGGTATTAAGAATAGGAGAATTGAGGGGAGGCACATGACCTTCAGGATCTATGTCATGATCCATGGAAATGGTATGCACATCCTGATTAAAAGAATGAATTTTATATAAGGTTTTCTAATAATACTAGACATCCAAATCTCAGGATTGAGCTTGGGGTATTATCTAATTATTGTCATATGTTGGAGAAATTTTACGTGCTTGAGAATAAGGGGGAGTTTTAGAAAGTGAAATCCAAATATTACTAAATGTATGAGGAGACATGATGAGAGGATCTTGAAATAATTTGGCCACTCTGAAGTCATTACAAGTGAAGACATATTCATGTAAAGAAGGCTCTTAAGTATTACATGTAGGGGGAAATTAGTGGCATCATCAATAAGAGGAATATTATGGTCTCTTGGTAATAAGGAAGGAGGGAAGTATCTTGGTATTATTTCAAGTATGATGCAAATCATTGGGTTCATCATCATTGAAATCCATAAGAGTAACTTGTAACTTAGGATTCATGTTGATAGAATTAGCTAAATGAAGATTATTGATTTTAGGAATTCTAGGAATACTATAAAAAGAACTGGTTAATGTGACACCTATCAATATAAAAGGTATCTCATGTCTTATAGTTAGATAATATTCCCCATTCCAAAAAGGTGAATATATTACAATGCAATTTTGAGGACCTTGGGACATATTTTGGTTTAGAGGGAACCCAATAGATGGTTATTTTGTTCTTGAAGAACTAGGTTGGGATCCCACTGGTATAGATGATGAAGAAGCTCCTACTATAGAAGAGGATGGAGTGTTAATGCTAGCTAAGGAAGAATACATTCCAAGAGGGGCCAATGAGGTGGTCTCTTAGGATGGTAGTTTACTTTTTGGCTTCAACTTGCCCTCTCCATACTTGGGAACATTTATTATAGTCTCTATCAATTAATGTCAGATCAATTATAGGTTCCTTTAATAGTTTATTTGTGAGTCTAGCCATCACATCATGCTTGCTTAAGAGAGGTCCCACAGCTTTGTTGATGGCCACATCCTTTTATATTATTTGATTGGTAGAGGTTGTGAAATCCACCATCTCTTATCTAAAGGTCACTCCCTTAACCATGTCTTGATTTTACAATATCACCACAAAGTTATATATTTGAGACCTAAGTTCATCCTTTCTAACTATGGAGCCATCTTTATTAGCCAAGTGCTCAATTTCAGCATCTTTTATTAAGGTGATGACTTTATCACCTTATCGTGTAAGGGATCTTCCAAGGGACCTCATTTCCTGAATCCATTGGTTCAAGTTATTCCTCTTGCTAATTATGTAAGACTGAGTAACACTCAATTCCTTTAAGGGAATTATATTTATGTCCTCAAATTTATTCATTTTGATCAACCTCATCATGTTGATTATCTTATTGTCACACCCTCTATATGTAGCTTCTGACTTGAGGACTTTATTATATATTTTGTCTCCCTTTACCTTGTACTGAGCCAAGGTATTCAAAATATCAAACATCTCTTCCATCCCATTATACTTTTTTTATGGTCTACTCTAATAGCGTGGCCTTTTGTTGATTCTCTAAGTTAGTTGTTCTTTGATGCACTTCGTTAACTAATTTGGTAGCCACGTCCATAGTTATTTGGAGAGATGAGAAGGGGTCCTCCTAATATTGTTGTTATGGGACCTACCTATCCTTATTTATCTTTGTTATATCAAACAAGGTTTATTCTTATTCATACATGATTTTTTGGTTAGGGCGGGTGACCTTCCTCTTAGTCACCCTCTTCATTTCCCCAGCCTCCTTATCAAATTTTAATGTAACCTAGGGAGGCTCCATTATGAATAGGTCTTGGTTATCCTTAGTAGCTAATTTAATTTTCTTAATCCATGACTTTTTTAAAGATCCAATTGGGGGATCTGATGAGGGAGGTAATGGTTGAACTGATTTTTCCCTTAGAAGGTAGATGTCTAGTATGTATCAGTGGTTGTGACCAATATAAATGAATATCTAGGGGATGAAGAATCACTAGTATTAGTTGAAGAACTAGAAAGAACATGGGAACTAATGGAAGGATGATAGTATGCCTCTTCTTAGGTAATTATGGGCTGAAACTTAGTATCAGCCTAGGCATGACTAGGGGAAAATTGGCCATCAGTAAGACCTTATAAGTGTATGATATGGTGAAAGGATTGATAGTGGGCAATGGCATGATTACAAACCTAATCATAAGTATGGTAAGGGGAAAGTAAGGTAGGAGGTTGACATGGCCTATAGTTTGAGGTCGATTGAATATGTTTAGGGGATGATTATGGAAGAAGGAAAGAGGTATTAAAATATTCTATTGATTGAAAATACTTGGTCCTTCTCTGGTAGGTGGAAGGGGAGGCAATGTTAACATTAAAATTACTAGAGTAGAAACTAATATTGCCTCTACTGAAGGTGGTACATGAATTTTAATAGCATTTTCCACCTAGGATGAGATGTTAAATGGGACCCTTGAGGTGGAAGCCTATCCAACCTATTTCTTATCACTTGTCCCTCCTTTCTCCAAAGTGGGAGACAATACCTAGAGTATTCTAAAATTGAGTTGTAGATTAGTCAGGCCTTCTTCTTCAACAATGATGGCATGGATAGGATATTTAGACATTCTTGATTGAGTATTTTGGTGCTTGAATATATAAAATATCTAGGTCCATCTAGTCTTCCTTATACCTATTTCATCTTATTATGCTTTATCCTATAGTTGACTTCTAAATTATTAGTTACATTGATGTAGAATTGGTCTTCATATTTGGGTTCATACTGGTATGTAATGCTAAGATTTTCCCCATTTTTGATGTAGTGATTAAATGTCAAGTTTATAGTATCCCATTCCCCATCAATATCCTTATCTAGACTAAAAGTGGGCCTATGTTTGGCAACATCTATGACTGAGTGCTATGTTTTAATTTTAAATCAATCGATGTTGATTAATTAGGGGTGGACTAATCAACTCTTCTTGTTTTTTCATAGTCCATCTACTCCTATTAGTAATTGGTAGGCAATCTCCTGCTTAACCATCTTATATGGCACTATGGTGGGAAACCTAAATATAGTTGTCCTAATTCAGACTACTCTGATTATGGTGCAGTCAAGGTAATACTGGTTGTCTACCAATGTGCTAAGTATTTATCTAATCTCTTTTGATAGCTTGGGCATAGTCTTTTCATGAATGAATTTATACATAATTGGGTAGAACTATTTGGTGATGTCTCTCATATCTTGTTTGTACCTATAAATTATTACTTTTGTGAATACATAGGGGACGGTCTTATTATAGTAGTTTTTTTCATTTTTACTTTTAATTTAATTTTCTACTAAAAACTTAATGAAATGTAGAGTTTATGAAGAATAATTGAAGTTACGAAGATGGTTTTGTACCACTTGAATCCAGTGAATGAGAGAACTTGTTTCTGGCTTGGAAGAATAACCTTCGCACAAAGAGACAACTTAGACAAAATGGATTAATAGATAGATAATTGAGTTGCCTAATTAGGAACTAGTCCCAAGAAGTTATGAACTTCCTCAAGTAGATGTCAGCTCATTATTTTCATAATTAAGTGGATAAATAAATAATTAAATTATAAAATATAAAGACGTGATAAGATACAATAATAAAGTGATTATTAATCAATCTTCATTTAAACTATAAATGTAAGTAAATTATTCAACCCAATAAGTTGTAGTGGAATTAACATCCTATTTATAACATCTAATTCATTAGAATTGGATTTAACTAAAGGAGTTTAAATAATGGCACAAAGTGCTAACTTGAAGGCTATATCACTTTGGTTAGTGAAAAGGGTTTGAGATACAATGGGGAATTTTGTAACATTAATGACATCATGCACATTTATAGGCAAAGTCATCTACACATTAACTCCATTTTTAAATAGATAGAACATTACATTAAAATGTATTCAAGACAAAGCCCTAGGATTTAAAAGGTTTGGGTTTTAAAATATAATGTAGTGGATCTATGTTGTTTTTTTAGAATTGATGATGATTCATATGAGTCAACATTAATTTTATTTAGACTACACCTAATTAAAAATAATGAATTATAGGGTGATAAAGGATTAAAATAAAGGAAAATAAGGATGTACGATATGTTCTAAGAGTGTAATAATTAGGAATAAACAAATATATATATAGGAAATGAAATAACTAAACAATACTTACCTTGAACTAACTTGTATGTAGAATGTATTTATTCCCATAGGTGCAAGAAATTATTTTGGTTTATGATAATGATTATGGATTAGATGTATCTAAATTTAGGTAGAGTGGTGCTAAGGTTATCCTTAATTATCCTAAGAAAATCTGAGTAGCCTTTCAAGATTCAAAATCCATGGTCCTTGAGCCAAAAGGTTATTAGTGTATAAATAGATTATCATTGCTGGGGAGAATCGGCATTGATCATGGGAGAATCAAAATTGATCATGGTATAATTGATAGTGATTCACACTTTTTAGTAGGGAAGTAGTTTCATATATATTGGTTTGTTTTAACTATGGGTAATTTTAGGATTGTATGCATAGGGTAATTAGAAATAGGTTTATACATGGGTAGGTTGGTTAAAAGGTTAGGATTTTCATGGGTTGTAATTATATTTAGGTGGTTATGTAGGTAAAAAGATAATTTTTAAAAATAAATTATTAAGTCTCTAATGGTAAATAATTTAAACTTTAGGATAGGGATATTTAGGATAGTAAAAGAAAAATAATTAGGGCCCTATAAAATTGAATAAATAGTATATAACATATGAAATTATAGTGTCTACATTTACCCATTTTCATGGAGTAGTATGTGCCATGAGACAAAAACCAAGAGAGGTCAAATGCCCTAGGTTTATGTGAGGAGGTATACTCCTCAAACCAGGAGCCAACATAGGATGAGGAATAGGTGACATGTTTTAAAGATGGAGTAATGTATAGGATGGATGGACAAAAAATGAGAGATAAGAGTGTGGATCCATAGTATGAATTATATGTTTTACATTGATAGGGTGTGATATAATATAGGTAGATATGCTCTGAGATAAATCTCATAATAAAATGACAAGCTATAAATAAGTGGGCTTTAAATGAGGAAAAGAACATTTAATATGATTTGGATGACCGAAGCATCTAGTGTGTTATATGGTGTGTGTACTACCTATAGACAATTGTTCTCAAGAGAAGATAAACTATTGAGATCCATTGAGGGGAGATGCCCAAAACTTTACATGCCTTATGCAGGTTTTAGGACTAATTGGGGGTCTATATCTACAAACATAAAATGTAATAGGACAAATAATAAGATAGGTGTGTCAAGATAATAAGATGA
The DNA here is from genome assembly GCA_037957365.1 of Torreya grandis. NCBI lineage: Eukaryota > Viridiplantae > Streptophyta > Pinopsida > Cupressales > Taxaceae > Torreya > Torreya grandis. The sequence continues at coordinate 1,590,262 of JARHVA010003083.1, forward strand.
GGCTATGAAGTAGGACTAGATACATACAAAACTACAATAAGTGGAAACTAAATATATTGATGTCGATTCTTGGATAATTGATGACAATACACCAAATTGACATCAATCCAAAACAAAATGGCATTGATCCAAAGTTGGGTATATAAGCAAATCTAACATAGATAGAACCCATTTGATATAAATGCATGGTGAATTTAAGAGTGATTATTAGATGATGATTTTTGATGTGAGGTGTAATGGAGGTGAGTATTAGCGGTTAGAGGTTAAAATGAGAATATCAAGATGAGGTAGGCCCAATTGTTATTTAAGTTTTTTTGGTTTTTTGTGTTCTTAGATTTTTTAGAGTAGGATAAAGTATATGGTACTAGGGTAGTATGATGACCTAGAATTGACATCAATTCTTATGAATAGGTGATGATTTAGGGGGAAAATAACTGATCAATATGAAATCAACACCAATTTGATAAAAAGGGAGAAAAGTATGTTAGAGTGTTTAGGGTTAAACAAATTAGATGTTTTATAAAATTTAAGGCTTATAGAAGATTCTAGTAATAGGTACAAACACTATAACATATATAGGATCAATTACAATCTATAATGGATTTATTACATGAATAGCTAAGTGATGATTATTAGGCACACATGGAGGCTATGAGTTTAGGATGAGTGTACTCATACCATCACATTCATTGAGACACAAGCCTATTAGTTGCATTACTAGAGAAATGGGATGTGACCATAGGTACATTTGGTTTCCTTTAAGGGAGATGAATATCACCAAAGTGTATATCTACATGACACTATGACTTCTAATATAGGGGGCTATGATTATACCTATGGATGATCAAGGTCATGCACTAACATTAACATAGTTGTATGGTGGAAATGTTGAAAACATTACCTTCACTATATGAGGATTTGTATCTAAGCCATTATATGAGGATAATATAAAGGGGAGGGGAGTATTGATGATGATGATGTTATCTAACTCATGTTATGCTATCCTAAATTTAGGAGGAGGTAGGTTCATATGGATCCTTATAACTATTGTTGTAGACATGTTGGAGCATCACACAGTATTTGTCTAGGCCCCAACATTACTAGTGTAAGTATATAGAGAGATATGGGGGTAAAACTAAAAGAGATATGGTTTAGATGTGATCATTATTTTTCATTGTTGGGCATATGAGCATATTAGGATAGTGTGACCTATTGGTACCCCATGGATATGATGGCACAAGACAAACTATAGTATTTCCTTCTTTCAATTTAAAGAGGATTTAGAATGAGCTAAAATAGATGGTGTGACCTGAGCCTTGGTATAATATCGAGGAGTCATTTAGGGGTTATAAAATGGGATGTAATTTGGAGGCCTTACATCATATTTCCTACATGGTTTAGGATAGAGACCGAGATGGTATATATCTATAAGGAGAGGTGGTTTATAGGGAGGAGGATAAACTATGTGGAGTATTTCCATTTTGGTAAAGTGAGGATATAGTTTGGTTTGATATAAGATATACCATTAGCCCCAAATGTGTATAGATGGGATGAGATAGATCCTAAAACCCTAGAAATATATACTACATATATTCTATCAGGATCTAAGGAGGAGGTATCAGGGGTACATGTAGATGATGTAGGGTTTATGAAAACATTCTTAGTGTGACGGTTAGGGTAGCTAGATGCCAATTAAGATAGAGTGGTGTAACCTCGATAGGAAGGAGAAGATGAGGAGATGAAAGATGTAATAAAAGAGTGAGGAGAAGATGAGAATATGGATACTATAGGGATTATTTTTGATCAAGATACACTAAGATTATAGTGTATTTCATTACTGAGATAGGTGGACACAAAATAGGGACTGCTCACTACCATGTAGATGGAGTGAGATGGTCTTCAAAATAGATTATATGAATTATAGGTGAAGTATGACACCCTATGAATAAGTTACAATCTAGTAGTTGAGGATCAAGATTTATATTGCATATAGAAGGATAGCTTATGATGGGGGGATAAAGGCTCTTCAAGGAAAATAGTTGCATGGGTATTGGTCTAAGCATAGGACACGGAGGTACTATGAGTGAAGGTAGGTATAGGGAGTTATCATATGAGATGCAATATTATGAGCATATTTTACAATATTTTCATCCATATATTCCATAGTATGCAACCCATTTGGCCATATAAGGTATATCTTCTAAATGGTTGCATACATGCTCAATCAGCATAGGGAGTG
>JARHVA010003083.1:1597500-1740000 GCA_037957365.1 Torreya grandis
TGGATTGGATAACACAATGCTCAAAAGTATTTAGTAATTGATCAACCAAGGTCTTATGGTTTTTAAGGGTATTATTTTTACATTGATATATGACCTTAATCTAATTTAACACAAGCTAGGAATAACCATAGATATTAAGTGTTTTAATACCTAAATCTAAATTAGTTTGGAGACTTATGATGAAGTCCTCATACTCTTCCTTATTATTTGTGTAGTCAAAATCAGGATTAAAAGATAAAGGTGTAGGTCTCCCATATGAGGGATTAGGATAATTACATCTTCCTCACCACACTATAACTTGGATCCATTAAATAATATAGTCATTTGATATTGTGGATTGAATTGAAACATGGAGGATATGGATTTATCTAGGAACTCATAATTAATTAGTTGATTATCAACAAGAGGTGACTCAACAAGTTAATTAGTAATGATTTGACCTTTAACTGATTTATGGTGAATAAAATCAAGATAAAAATGTTCCAAAATCATGAGGCATTTAGCCATTCACTAATTTTGATAAGGCTTTGAATGCATAAATTTTATGGGTTCGGTGTTTGTGATCACATAAGTTTTATGATTGAGAAAATAATGGTGAAGCTTAGAAGTTACAAAGACTAGAGCCAAACATAACTTTTATATGTGTGAATAGTGCATATCATAGTCAATGAGTGTGCAAATGATATAATACACCATGTATTCTTTATATTTATCATCACTATGGGTAAGCATGGCTCCTAGGGCATGGTCTATGGTTGAAATATACAAGAATAAAGGTTAATCTTCATTGGGAGGAATGACAACTAGTGGTGAAATAAGGTATATTTTTAGAACATACAAGGATTCCTAATAGATAGAGTCCCAATTGAAGTGTATATCCTTCTTTCAAAGGTGATGGAATGGTTGACATTGATCAGATAAATGGGAGATAAAATGATGAATGGATTATAATTTTCCTTGTAAACTACAAAGTTTCTTAAGATTAGATGGGGGTGGTATTTATATAGTAGATTTGATCTTAGTGGGGTTGAATTATATCCCTTGAATATAAATGATAAATCCTTAAAGATTACCCATCAAAATCCCAAAAATGCATTTCTTGGAATTGAGACAAATGCAAAATTAGATTAGGTGATCAAATATTATTTTAAGTACAAAAAAATGTTGTTTTCATAATTTGGGCTTAACAAGGAGATCATCCACATAATATTTAATGATTTTATGGATTATATAATGTAAGATATAGGTCATGACTCTTGATAGGTGGCACCATAATTATTTAAGCCAAAAGGCATAACCTAATAGTAGAAGGTCCTCTGAGGAATAATAAATGTAGTTTTATGTTTATCTTTTGGTGTAATAAGGATCTGATTATATCTAGAGAAACCATCTATAAGTGATAACATTTAGTGACTAGTTATTATGTTCAATAATTGGTCAATATTATGGAAAGGTAAAATATCCTTAGGATAAGAGAGATTAAGATCTTGAAAATTAGTATAAAAGCATAGTCCTCCTATGGATTTTATAATAGGGATGATATTAGATACCCATTAAGGATAATAAATAGGCTGGATGAAGTTGATGGATAAGAGACATTGCAAATTTTTATTGACTAAGAGTGTCAAATGAGGGTGAATCCTTCAAAGCTTTTAATTTATAGGGTTGGCATCAGGGAATGTGATAATATTATGGATGATAATAGTAGGGTCTATACCAGGCATGTCACTATACAACCACAAAAATGCTTCACTATGATCTATAAGAAATGTAGTGAAATATTCGTGCTCCTAAAGATCTAAAGATTTGTTAACTTTCAAAATTCATGGAGTCTCATGAGATATGATGTTAATATCAATAATAACCTCATTTAATAGACTATAGGTTTTAAATAGAAGATAATTACATATACGGGAGTTCTCTACACCTAAATGAGTTAAGATCGACTCATCATCTTGGCACTAAAAAATAGGGCTAGTGTGAAAATCCTACCCTATCATATTTATATATGAAAAAGGAATGGTTTTGAATTCCCCATCACAATGATAAATGATAGGTTATATAGTGATGTAATTTATTAAAACAAAGTTTGGAGGAATGGATACAATGTCATCTATCATAAAAGGGGTGTTGGATGGTGAGGAAGGTGTGTCCTCTTCAAGAATAGGTTGAAGAGTAGCTTCTAGGGTAGTTTTGGGATTTTTTAAAAATTAAGGCCATAATTTTCATGAGGTTTCCTAAAATATCCTAATATGACATAATGTGGCCCTTATTCATAACATCTTATGTGAAAACCCTTCCAATCACACCATTATAGGTATTTTTTTGTAAAGTGGGGTTTATCTAGGAGTGAAAAGTTTGAGGTTAATGGTTTGGCATGGGTTTGGTTAGCAAAACCTAAAGAAGGCTGATAAATACCCCCATAGATCAAACAAGTGTAGAGGAAAGGTGGACCAAAGGGAATTATCTCTCCTAGATTAAGATAATATGCATGTTATTTGTCTAGATTCCCATATTCTTAGGGAGTGAAGAGAGTGTTGAGCATCAAGGATGATACTTTCCAATCAATATCTATTGAAACATAGAATCAATGGAATCCTTGTCAATAATATTTTATGCAAGGATTATTGTATTAGATGATTCTTTATTAGATGATGATGGGATCATGATTTATAATTTATTTAAGATGTAATTTGGTTAAAAGGTAAGGTTGAAAATTTTAAATGTATGGGGATCGACTGGGACATTATGGATCTTACCCCCATGTTCCAATTTAATACATTAGTATAAGGTGGAGGGGATATAATGCATAGTGTGTATCCAAGGACATCTTAATAGGATTTTATATTAAAACTCCCCTTATATTACATAAAATAACTTTAGAAGAGTGAATATGCCTACTTGGATAGAAAGTACAACTAATCCTAATGTAGGGTCTATAATAGTGTTGAATGCTCATAAAATGGCTAGAGATTGGACTAAAATAGTTTTAAGTAATTTTATTTTCTTAAATACATGAGAGGAGATAATATTTATACTTACTCCATTATCTATCACTACTCATTTGATTCAGGTCCAATCAATTTGGGCAATGATAAATAATAGAGAATCATGTTCATCAGGCTATAATGGTGATATTTCAGAGTCATGAAATGTTATAGATGATGTCTTTTGAAGTGATTATATAAAATTTACTAGAGGTTGAGGTTCATCAAATTTTATCTTGGTAGCTTGCAAAGATTCTATCATATCCTCGTGAAGTTTTTAAGAGTTTTGGACAAGTTCGTATAAAGACATCTTGATCAGGACCTAATGAAGTTGCTTTAGGATAGATATTTATTTCAATTCTAAAGCATTATTATTTTATGCCTCTTATAAAATATAAATTTTAGGTTTTGGGATGGGAATTATAGGAATATTTTGGATAAGATCAGGAGCTTTTGTAATAGTCACTTTTGTTTTATCATGATTTTAGGTCTCATGACCCTAGGTCTGGGATCACATCACTATGTGAATCACATATATCTAAAACAAAGGTAGATTTTTCATGTTTTTAGACTCATCCAAATCTAGAGAGTTTATGAGGGGTCGATATTAATCTCTATCAAATATTTTATCTTATTTTGACGCTCATTCTAATGCTATTGGTAATATACCTATTCCTAAGGTAGATGTGGCCCAAATAGTTTGACTATTTGGATAGTCATGATCAATTTATTCTATTAAAATATCATCTTCTTCTAATAAGTTTTGGGCCATGAATTTTAGTGCATTAAAACTTTTAGTATCATGTCTTGTTATTTGATGATATGCACATTTATTCTTTTCTCGATACCATACTAGTCTTTGAATATGGGAGTTAATAGGTTTTATGGGTGGTAGAGTGATAAAAGAGGTTTAATTAAGTTGATGGAGGATTTAGAGTAATACCCATTCAATGGATCTTGACTAGGTTTTTCAATCCTTTGAAGCATTGGTATGGAAGTTGTATTCAACTTCAAACCTTGATATTTTAAACTAGTTGTTTGAATATTTCTTAAAATAGGCACTTTGTGCTTAGGATAAGATCTCATGCCTAGGCCTTGTGGATAGTATGGGTTTAAATGGTTATTTATTGGCATTATCTTAGTGTTAATATCCCTTTGTGATGGCACATTCTCCTTAGAAGAGGATTCTATAATGGTGGCCTTTAGTCTTGTTCAAGGATGAGGTCCAAATATAGATGCTTTAGTTCAAATAGGAGGTAGAGGCATCTTAATTTTTTGAATCTAATCAAGGGTGGTAGGGATATCCTCTTTAGGTATTTTAATCCTAGTGGGAGTATTATTGATGCTCAACTACCCCCTATTCCCAGAATGGGGACGTTCCTTTCCTAAAATTTCCAAAATGCCTAAGATGCCAAGGTTGCTAAATCATTTGTCCACATAACCGATGTGATTTAATATTTCTTAGAAATTTTTGGTTAATTGTTCATTTTGAAATAATTCTCAAAAATATTCAATTTATTGTAAATTTTCTTTAACTTTCATTCAAGTAATGGATTATTAACCATGAATGCTTCAAAATATGTATAAATGGGTCTTTTTCAAGAAGATTCTACCTAGTTTTCTAATTTATATGAGAGCCACAAGCCTCATTAAATCTTACTATAATAATCTTACACTTTTTTTAAAGAAATTACTTATGTAATTTTGCTTTATACTTGTTTAATTTTCTTGTGATGGTCATTTGACATTTTCATATGTCTAATTCAACTTATCACTTGACTTCATAGGATGTCAAAGTTAAAGTAGTGTTTGAAATGCCTCATGGGATGTTAAATTTAAGATTGTGACATAAATAGGATATGTATCCAATTTTACAACCTTTGTGATGCCTTAACGATTCATCACCCCATACAAGAAACTTGGAATGAATTTATGAAACCCATGAGCCACATGGCATCATCTTAAAAGCTCATGAGGGAGTTAGCTATTAGAATTCAAATCCATAGGCTATGTGTCAAGATAATATCTCTCATGAGTAATCCCATTTGATTTGAGTCATCATGCATCATATTGTAATATTAAATCCCATAAGATGTTACCATGTGCCACAAGCATGACCATCCAAACTTGAGCAATCCTCTGAAGTGACACATGTCCCATTTAGATTCATCTAGGAATGATGCATATTAACACTATATCACATCCAACCCAAGGCTTGTAAGAGCTCTAAGAAGGACATGTGGATCCATCCAAGCCATACAATCAAGGCTCGATGGTGTTTAGTTTTCCATGGCCCTTTTTGAGACTGACAAATGGTATAAAAATTAAGAGAAGCTCATGAGGATGATGCATGTCCCTAATGGATCCATGCAATGATGACACTTGTCATACCCACATTACTTTTATCCAAAAATCTACTAGAACACCTCTAGAGGCCCACTAAGGTTATGTGTGTCCCCATTAGACCCACATGATGATTTCATATGTCATTCCCATGGTGTTATTACTACGTATCATTATAATGGCCTCTAAAGTGATGGGTATCTATTTTAAACCTAAATGATGATGCCATATGTCATTCTCACAAATATACATCCTGAGATTGACCAGATCATCTTTGAGAGTGATGTGTGTCTCCACTTAAACCACAAATTTAAAAAACATTTGTCAACAGTAGCCTAGAGGCCTTTTAAAGGTAACACATATAAAGGCAAAGTCATAATCATCTATGAGAGAGCCACCTGACAAAGAAAAATAATTGATTGCCTACAAGAGTCACATGTGGCACTCTTACAGCCAACCAAAGCTAGAGGGCTCCACCTGAAATATCACTGCAAATAGAGATACATCACATGGGACAGTACAAGTGACTCACCACATTAAGCTTTACCCCAAGGGCTTGAGAGTTATTAGAATATGCCACATGTCTAGATTTGAGCCAACTAAGTAGTGTAGTAATCTTCAAGCCTTGGGAATGCCTAGCTGATCTGATGTGGCATGCCATGTGTTAAAATGTGGTAACCTATAAATTTAAAGATAAAGTTGATGGTAACTCAAAGGAAAATAAACACTAAATTTTAATACAAAGGTGATGACCTCACCATTAATATGGCATGAATTAGAATTTCCATCAATGTTGCATTAATCAAAGTAATATTCAAAAGGGAAACTTGACTCAATTATTTCTATTTTCATTTACATTTGAATCCCTAAGCATTTTCTACTACCTACATTCTCAAATCATCCAATATTGATCTCTTCATGGATTATACCTAGGCCATAATTATTGGAGCTCTAAAGTTGCAGAGGGATATAAAAGAATGCTACTTTCTATCTAGAACATTTCAAAAATAGAACATATAGGACCCTCCACTTCATGTAAGGGTATTACATTTGGAAATTATGACTTCTTATTTTATCATGGTAATTCAATTATTTTTAAGGACACAGAGTTCATACCCAAGGCCATAAACTTGGGGGACATGCATTATAGTAGTGTTTATTACAATATCGAGGGAGACAAGGAACTTGATGATTCCAAGACCATTCCCCATATTATTTATCTCACTTTAGATTTCCTAAAAATCCAAGTTATTGGTCTTTATAATGTTGCAACAAAATTAGAGGTCATGCCATGAACTAACTTGATATATGACATCTTCACGATGTAAAATGTGAGGATGGATTTATCAAATCCATGAACCAATGGCTTCTAATTTCCTTCATTATAAGGCTAAGTTTTGAAAAGTATTATGACCTACCCCTACCATAGTTGGACTATAACCAGAGCATCATCAATAACTAGTATGAGGCACACAGGCCAAAGATAGTCTTAGTTTCATGAACAACAAACCCAACTAGAGTCTTCATGGATGACTAAGGGAATATACCCATTCACCATTTTACCCCACATATCAAGATTTGCTTGTAGTTTGTGAAATAAGCCTAATAGGATCCTAATTGAAGAAAAATAAAATCACTTACAAGAAAACTCACCATTGCAAGAGGATGAATCCATGTAGGTTTTCATGGTGTTCAAGTAGTTTCTTGAACAAGTCTGGAAGAGCCTGAAGGCCAAAAGGGATAAGATAAAAAGCCATATATTTGTCTAAGTTTTTACTTAGCACATTTCTTTGCCTTCTTATTTGGCTAAGTTCAATTATTTCAAAATTTTCTATTTTGACTAAGTGTCAAGAACTCTTTCAGACATTTTGTCTAAAATAAAATTCTTGAAGGCATGTTTATTTAAAACTTTCTATCTGAGGCAAAATCTAGTTTTCTTTTAGGTAAATTGTTTCTTAAATTTGGATAAGTGTTGGATTTATTTCAAAGAAATTATCACAAAGGCAAAATTCTAAGTCCATATTGTTTCAAACATTTTGATCAAAATAAAAAATCTATAGACTTAATTATTTTGGGGAAAGTGGCCGAGCAAAAATCCTAAAGAGTAAAATCTTTCAAAAAATTTGTCTATAGAAAAAGGAGCTAAGTGCATTTGTGTTAGGAAAATTATCTGGGATAATTTTCCTAAAGACCTAATTCTTTTGCACATCTCATCCATAGTAATTTTCTTAAGCAAAATCCTATAGGAAATGTCTTTACAAAAATCCCAAGGACAAAATGCTCAAAATAAAAATTACAAGGAAAAATTATTTCAAAAAAATAGTCCGATGCAAAAGTATTAAGTAGGAGAATTCTCTTGAGAAAATTATTCTACAATAATTTCCTTGAAGACATAATTTCATCGACCAAATTATTTTGGAAAATTTGATACAAAAAAGTGGTGATAGGTGCATAAATATCAAAATAAAACTTGATAGTCATCTATTGGGTTCCAAAGATTGATGATCATGTAGACATGTTTGACATTCCTACATATGTCAATTGATGGGTATGCAAACATTAATTTTAATTCCTATGGAATATCTATTTAGATTCTAAAAGTAGGATCAATGATCATCATTCAATCATACAAAAGATATAATGGTGAGTGGAAACTATAATTTAATTGGCCTAGGTAGATCAATGGCTCATATTTAATTGTGTAAATTAAGATCAATGACAAGTGTGAGTCAAAGAGGTCAATGAAATTTGAGTGAAAATATGTAAGTGACAAGTGGCATAAATACATGATTTTTGGCATACGATCCATCGATTATGTTCATTTACATTATGAATATTAATGGAGTGAGATGAGTCAAAAGGTCAATGATTTGAGTCAGTTTTTGATGACCAATCAAATTAAGGTGAGGCTAGGTGACTTAGATAAAGGTTGTCAAAGTAATTTTGTATAGGGCAAGGTAAATACAAACCTGAAGCTAAGTCTGAGCATGGTCTAATTTGATCTAGAGTCAATGTTTCAAAGGATGCCTCTGAGGTGGACATGTAGACTTCAATGGCTTCATTACTAAAGACAACTATATGAAAGTGGCCCTTCTCTCCACTCTTTCATGCCATGATAAACAAGTAAAGATAATTTTACATCATGAAAAAACCTTAACACATTGATTTGATTATGATAAATAAATTGATTCTATAAATTTTCTAGAAACAACTTGATCCCATAGTTACAACCAAAACGAAGTATCCATGAAATAGTAATGTAATGGTACAACTATTTGAAGTGACCTAGATCAATTAGGAAGCTCGAATGAGAATAAATGTAAATGTAGTTTTAACTATGGTTAAAAGTGAGTTGAGCTCATTTTGATTTGTTTTTCAATGCCATAATCCCTTTCTTTCTCTCCTTTTCTATAAATATAGACTTTGAGCTATTGTTAATTATCCCTCAGGCTGGTATGACTAGACTATACCAAAAATTGTATTTTTCACCTCTTTTAGTAATGAATAGAGAATTTTATAGTTTTTTACTAATTTGGGTTTAGTTTTTTGTATTTGTTTGATATTAAAAAGTGTTTTTTATCTTCCATTTATAGGTCCAAGTTCAACCTAGATGCTATAAATTTTTTTTGTAAGTCATATAATGTGACTTAACTTTGATCTCTCAAGGATATAGTGAACTACTAAAGGTAAGTTCCTTTATCCAAACCTTATTTTCATTTGTCCCTAGTCTGAGTGCATTAAACTGACCTCTATATGAAATAATGTTGAATAGAGACTATAGTAAGCATTACATGAGCTTCTTTCATAGTCCATTAGCATGTTAAAAAGTTTGAGCTTAAGAGAATATATGATAAATTCATGGTGCATCACCACATGTTAGAATAGGTTTTACTTTATGAAAATATCTTAACTCTTTTCACTCTAACTAGTTTAAGTCTTAGAAAGAAAGGTCCAAACTATCATATCTAAGGAATTAGCCTCATTAAAAAACTTGGAAGTTTGGTCTAAATATAGGCATCCCACATCCTTTTATCATTCCCATGTTAGTCTAATTATGGGCCAGACATGAAAAAATATGGCCTCTATTAGGTTTTATCTAGATATCTAACAATACCCATTTCCTAGTTCAGATAGGGAGTCATGATTGGCCTTACCCTACTAAATAGAGTATTCAATAATGCACACATTAGATACATGGATATAAGGTCTATCACAATATTGAAAATAATTCAAGAATATCAACATATACTCTCACTTGTGTATATTATTAGTAGAAACTTGATTTTAACTATGCATTATACATGCTAGAATGGGAGTATATTATATATGATGAGCTATCTACTGGATGTTATACATGTAATTTCATAATTAGGACCAAACTCATGGACTCTTAAATAAGATGAAGTTGCACCCTATATATATTCCACAATGCATATTCACTACTTCATGTACCACATCAAGATAATTATATAATATTTTAACCCCCTATTTATACATCCATCAGTAAATGTGAGATGCTAACGATCCCTCCAAAAGTTAGAACAACATTGAGAGACATAAGCAACTTCTAGCTCTACCTACTTCTAGCTCTACCTTGATTGTATGGTTATCCAAGTGGAAAGGGTGATGGTAGTTCCCTTAAGGTTATTAAGGTATGTGCCAATTAAATTGGAAGAGGAGATAACCTATCAATTACTCTATGGAGTTGATGGCATCTTCAAGAAGAAGAACAAGATAGCCACCCACAAGGCTCCTTTCAATATGAGGAGAACAAAGATAATGAAATGGCAATACATTATAATAGTTTCAAGTCATATGGAATCATACCTAGTGCCCAAAAATGACTTTAGAATGTGGGATTCAAATCAAGTCATTGCTAATCATATCCTCAAACTCAAAAAAGATGTGTCCATATAGTATATGCACCAAGATGAAGTGCATGACTGGATATATGTGGATGTAATGAATGATGAGGTAGTCCTAAGAAACTTTGTAAGAAATAATATGGCACTTGAAATAAGGCTCAACTAAGAAATAAGAAAAGAAGACATAGTAAAGCCTCAACTCCCACCAAATCATCAAAGCATGTTCAATGTAGACTATAAGGAGGAAGAGGATGAGGAAGAAGAAGATAATGTTCCTCTTATTATAAATATGCCTTGTAGGTATCTACTTCAGACCACTCCAAGTGGACTAGACATATCTCTGAGTTATAAACAAAGTCAAGCAACCAACCTAGCCCTTCACAAGGGCCCTAAATAGTCTCTATATCTACTAAGGAATATACCATAAAAAACTTGGGCCAACTTGATCTCAATTTCATTGATATTGAGGAAGGTAATTAAGAGATTGATTTCCCAATGGAGGGATTATAACTAGTAGGACTATTGAGAAAGTTTATATAAAGAATAAGTCCCCTAAGACACAATGAGAGGATTAGTGTCCCCTCCATTAGCTTTCCAATCTCCTTATATAAGTAATCCACCATTTTATTCTTGTATATTCATTTCTACATTTAAAACTACTCCTAATTTTTTTTTCTATTCACACTCCCCTATTCACATCTCTTAGCAATGCTTCTTTTTGAAGCACCATTCCCCAATTAGTCTTTCATGCCACCACCATCTTTCCACCTCTATCAAGATCCTAAAGCACTAGTGTTAGTTAGGATATGAAGTATGTTCCTTCCTAAGCATCCATTGTAAGTGCATCACTTTCCCTTGGTTCACTCATACCCACCAAACCACTAAAACCCATTCCAATGTTATTCACATAGCATAAGCCACTTTCCCTCTCCATAGTAGCCAAAGTGATTGGGCCTCCAACACTACCCTAATTTGTGCTCAACATGGTCCTTACCAAGTCCTTATTTTAACCACTTTCTCAATTAGACCCAACTAATCTATATATCCCAAATATATCCCTAGATTTTTCCTATTCCTTGGCACTCCCATCACAACCACCTCCCACATAGCCAATAGCTAAAGCCACCCAAAATTAGGTGAAGAACATGATGTATAAAATAAGGTAAGGGAGGCATTAATAAATCTAAGCTCCAAAACTTATTTGGATTAGGTTTGACCCTACCACTAGTACCATAGATAGTGTAGTTCAAAGATAAGTGGAGTAGTCATAGTCAATCTCAGTTGTGATATATGAGAGTGAAGAGTGACTCTTCACTATGACTAAGAAGAGAAAGGCTATCCTTGGAGAGGTAAAAGAGTATGAATATCACCCTATATATATTATAATAAAAATAATAATCTATTATTTCCTTAATGAAGTGGATGAAACAAGAATTGAAGAGGATGAAGGAACAAGCACTACCAACTGTGCCAAATAACACTTTGATTTCAATAATCAATGGTTTGATAAATGTATTTAACTTGTACAAGGTTATGAATAAAATATAAGAAGATGGAATTAAACAAGCCAAAGGGGTCATTAAAATTGACCAAAGTCTTTCCCTCTATGACACCAAGTTAGCAAACTTGGTGAGTGTGTCAAGAAATTATTAGTTTCCTAACCTAAAAGTCTTGCCTCTTGAAGACATTATTCCTGCATAGACTATCTTCATGAATAAGAGGTATATTTTTAAGACATGGTTGGATCAACTCAAGGATTCAAATACATCCTCTGAGAAAATTAAATTTAAGATATCCCACTTATTGAAGGATGCCATGATCACTAGAGTGACTAAGCCTAATGGCTCTTTCATGGATGATCAAAAGTTTAGGGCATAGCTAAAGGAATTATTTTCATAATTCAAATAATATGTAGCTATTGTTAAGATGGATACTAAGGTGATAGATAATATGGAATTTTCAATCAGAGGCTACAAAAAGTAGAGGCAATTGAGCAACCTTTGAGGCCATACCCATGGAGCATGAGAAGTTAATCCAGGACATACCTAATTTTCTTAGAACCATGATCCTAGAATTTTATCAAATTATCCAAGATTAATAAACTTGTGTATAGTTATAGACTAAAGAATAATTAGAAAAGAAGTAGAAGTGACAACTACAATAGCACCAAGCATCTCAATGATCTTAGGTATCTTAGGAATATTCCATTGTGTTTGCAAATTTAAATTCAAGATATTCTATTATATTTGGAATTTTAGGCCACTTGGTTGTATATTGGGTGCCATTTTTGCCTCACTCAAACATGTATTAGGAATTTTGAAGACTATAAATAGGGGTCTCCCCTAATTTATAATCAATAATAGTTATTTACAAGAATTAATACAAGAAAACCAATGAATTTACATGTTTATCTGTAGTACTTAATTGTTTATTTTTATAGTTGATATTCCTCATGATTTTAGATGTTTGATTATTTATTTTATAAAAATAAATTTGGAATTTACATTTTTTACATGCACCTATTATTTTTAAATTAACACTAGGCTAACTAATCTCTTAGTATATTTTCTCTATTTTCATCTCATTTACTAATAGATTTACTTATGCAATTTACTATGAGTGAGTTATTGTTGACATAGTGGATTAAACCCAAGGCAAGAGGCCGAGTTCCCACCCTTCCACACAAAATAATTGAAACTCCCCTCTCACCTGTGGGACTGGTGAAGCTGGAGGGGAGAGTCCCTAGATAAGGGCTAGCTCCCTCTGATGTATCTTTTAGGCCCTAGTTTCTCCTACTGCTAACAAATAAAATGAAAAAAAGGGGGGATGAAAAGGGAGAGAGATTATAAAAATAGAACCTAAGCGTAAAAATAAAATAAAGGTGATACACCAAAAATGATGACCCACTCAACCCGAACATACACTTTTCACAAGGAAGAAGTGCCCATACACTTCATCTGACATGGGAAACTCTTCTGTTCAGTGAGTTAGAGGTCCATAGAGATACAAGGAGGAAGGAACTACCAAAGGTACTCTGTGACACACTTGCGCAGCCTATTCACATATGCCTATATTCCTGCTGTAGACACTTCTGGCAGAACTACATAAAAGAGACTTTGCAATACACTAGACATGCTATAATTGATCTATGAAAAGCATGAAAGATAATGACTTAACACAAAAGAAGAACATAGACATATACCTTAAAGTGCAAGTCTAGATAGAGGTAAAAATGCTAAGACCTGATTCAAGGTAAAATCTACTAGAGTTTTGCCTTACAAGCCTGAGATATTTTTGGGTAGAGTTTTGTCTTAAGGCTAAGAGAGTTGATCCCTTCTCAAATGAGAAATTTTACAATATCTAGAAAGAAGGAGAGAAACTTGGCACTTTATGGGAAAGATTTTGTCACTCTTTTTGCAAGTTGGCCCATGTGCACTCTGAGCTTTGGGAAGAAGGAGCTGTTTGATTGTTAGTTCTTACTTTGACTTTGGCATTCCACATAAATGTGAAAACATGGCCGTGCCTCTTTTTTGTAAATAGACTACACTTTTCAAGGCATTTGCATAGATTTTATTCTTATAAATTCAAATTAGAAGGAAATAGGCTATGGCATTTATTGTTTGCATCGTTTGATGACCATTTGGCAATAACTCGCCTCCCCTTTGCCACTTGGACTGCTTTTTCTTTTCCTGCACCTTGTCTTCTTCTTACTTTGCCTCTTTCTAGCTCCTTCAGCCATCAAGGGCTATCTCTTTGGCAAGTTGTTGAATTACTTGAGCTCTTTTATGGTTGGCACTCAAGCATTTTAAAAAAAAATGGCTATTTCACTATCTTAAAATTGGCGTTCGTGCACTCGTCACTATGTTTAAATACCCAACAGCTAGTTCACCATGTTTGACTTTGACATTCTTGGTCCTGTCACCCCTTGGACCCTCTTTGGCTCTCTTTTCTTTATCTTTTTGTTATTCCTTTGGGCATTTTGCACAAATATTTTCTTTCATGATTTTTGTGTGGACATTTTCCCATGGACAAAAAAGTCTGCAAGAATTATTCGGCCACTTTGCCTTCAGAATTTTCTTAGCCTTTTCTCCAATGGCCTTCCTCCAAATTTCTTCAAAATTTTTGTCTAAAGGAATTCCTTTAGACAAAAATTTGTCTAAAGGAATTCCTTTAGACAAAATTTTTGAAAGAATTCATTCAATGCCTTAAGTCTTTTTATACATTTTGAATTCCTTCAGCTACCTTCAAAGTGCCCTTCAAATTTATTAAAATTGACCCTTCCAAAAGGTGCTTTGCTGACCAAGTGCCCTCTATAAGGGTACTTGTCCTTCAAGAGGCTCTCTTGACTTTTCACATTGAACTGATCCTTTAAAATAATCATTGAACCAATTGATTGAACTAGTTCAATGGTTTAAGTGGTTGTTAAACCAAGGCTTTAAACCGAGCATTGAAGCAAGCTCGTTTAACCATTTGAATTGAGCTGAGCCTTTGAAATTGTTGATGAACTAAGGCATTGAACTGATTGAGTGAACCAAGTGATTGAACTAACTCATTAAACCTTAGTTGTTGAACCACCAAACTTGAATTTGCATTAAATTAGGCAATGAACTTAGCCGACTGAACTTTGCCGATTGAACCAAGGCTTTGAACTGAAGTGATGAACTTAGGCATTGAACCAAGGCATTGAACTGATTCAATGGTTCAAAAATGATAACCTTCCTTGTGAATTTTTAGATAATAGTTAGAAGAAGCTTTACAAAACCCTACACTCTTTGAACTGGTTCTTCATACACCGAAAGACTCGCTTGTAAAGTTCGTAGAAGTCCCTGTAGAGTCCGTAGAAATCCAAGCTCTATAGAGTCCATAGAAATGGACCTACAGAGTCCATATAAAACTTAAAGATTCTATATAAATTTGTAAGACTCATGAAAAAATCAAAAGGTACTAGCTTAGAACAACAAGAAAGAAGGGGAACTGATTTTTAGCCTGTTAGACAAAAATGGTCAACAAATTAGTGACTCCCAGGGATAACATGCCTGCTATGCTTAGAAACTAGTCGCCTTAAAGTCCATTGGTCATAGAGTCATATGTAGCTTGAACAAAGTTAGAAACATCCCTAAAAGATCCAAGAATCAATCATGAGCCTTTACCTGACACACAAAGGAAAATACACACAAGGCTAAAAAACACTACCTGTGTAAACTGCACTTAGGGAAAACAGGAAAAGGAACTATAAGAAAACTACTATATAAAGCTAACCAAGAATATTTACCTCCCTCTTGGATCAAAGGGAAAAATTCTTAAGTCCACTTCCTGGCAAGGAAACTTATGGTGCCAGACAAGTGGTTGAATGAAATGGAGAGTTGGTGACCTGATCCTCTTGCCTGTCACTTGGATTGGCCTACATCTGAGTGGATCAAAATCAAACATGCTTCCAACATACATGTATTCCTTTTGTTCCTATAAGCTTGTTGAATGATGGTCCTTCATGCTAGTGTATCTCATCAAGAAATCAATCGATGCTAGCTCATCACCGTAAGCCCCTTGATATACATCATTCCTCTCCAATGCATCATGGTTTAACTCATCCCCTTCTGCTTCATTAAAGACCCTGTCAAACTCATCCTCTACTCCCTCAAGGCTTTCTTGAAGAAGGATGACTATTTTGATGTTTGAAATGGAATCACAAATTGATTGCTCATCCCATAGAACATCACCTCTTTATTCAAAACTCTCTTCTTCAAGATTTTCCTCAAGAGAGACCAGCCTCTCCTTTTCCTCCTCAAAGATAAAGGTCTCTAGATGTTCAAAGATATTCTCCTGATCCTCCTCCAACTCTAGCTCCATGGCATGGTCATCTTCCTCATTGAAGCAATAAGGAAATTCATTAAACAAGGGGGAGAGAGCTCACTATGCTTATGTTTCTCCTCATACTGCTGGAACATCCGCATGTATGTGTGACTTGAGTCTTCCCCATTATTGAAGATGTCTTCAAAAGAAGCATTGATGAGGATTTATTCTTCATTTTCACTCATGATAACCTCTTGGAGAACTACAAATTGGATCTTCTACTCCTCATTCACCTCCTATGGAATAGGTTCTTCCTTGAGAAGAGGTGAAGTGAAAAAATCATGTGGAAGGGGAGGTAGTCCTTGAACTAGAATAAAATGATTCTCCTCTTTCCATTTAGCTAGCACTTCATCGATATCAAGTGTGGCCTAATAGCTCTCTTGGTAGTGTGTAGGTGGGGTGTGTTTAGACATAGAATCTATTGCTTGGGCTGAACTATCCATCACACATTGGCTAAGGAATTTCTCTCTAGATTCCAACTCTACAATTCTTCTCGTCATATCCTCTTGGAAGAGCATTTCTTAGACATCACCAACATCATTATGAGTAGGATTAACCTCATCTTCTTCAAGGTTTTGAGAAAAACCTTTCTTCTCCTCCTTCCTACCCCATGATTCTACTATTTTCTTCTATTTTAGGATCTCAAAATTGGAATTTTACTCCTGTGAATAGGCAGCAACTTTGTTTTCTCCAAAGTCCTAGGGCTCCTCTACAAGGTCTGAAAGTTCCATCTTTCTTTCTCTAAGTCTCATCTTAGCCTCTAATTCCTTAATTTGCTTAGCTAGATTATCCTGAAAGAGTCTTTCTTGGAGCTCATAGGAATCATCATAGAGATGGGTAGGAGTAGTTTTGAGAGAGATGTGTTGGTTCATGATGTTCCCCCCAAAGGAAGATTCATAATCTAAGGAGTTTAGAAGTTTCATCTCCATGGGAGGTTGTTCTAGTTCCCTTTGATGCTTAAAGGCTAAGCACACAGGGTCAAGAGCAGGGTTGAGTGATGCATCAAATGAGCTAGAATGAGTGAGTGCTATCTAATAGAAAGGATTTGGTGCACAAGAGGGGGCTTCCTTTAGAATAAGAGGGGGTGTGCAAGGCTAACTACCTTAAATGAATGGATTCCTCCATTTTTATACCTCTTCCTCCATGGATTGCAAGGCTTAAGCTTGCCTAAACAAACATTCCTCTTAATACACCTACTCCTGCTGCTATCCATACTACTCATCTAGTCTGTCTATCTCCATTACCTACTTCTCAAACTCTAGCACCACCTCCCTTATCATTGAAGGGCAACTAGGAGAGCTGCTTGAGGTGATTCTTTGAATATCTTGAGTTTGATCAAAGTCATATGAAGGAATACAAGACCCATGATTTTGTGCAAAGGAATTATACATATAAAAATGTGATTTTTGAATGGCACCTAGACTGCTTAACTAGTTGATTCAACTCGAAGTCACCATTAGTGTTGATGTAAAAGCCTCTAAAGGCTAGTTGGTTGAAGAACACACCAAAAATTCTTTAACTCTTCAGACACAACTTGTCCTAGTTGGTCCCACTAGGCATGCCAATAACTATTGATGTAGTGGATTGCACCCAAGGTAGGAGGTCGAGCTCCTACGCTTCGACACGTAACAATGGAAACTCCCCTCTTGCCTATGGGACTAGTGAAGCTGGAATGGAGAGTCTCTAGATAAGGGCTAGCTCCCTTTGATGTATCTTTTAGGGCCTGGTTTCTCCTGCTACTAACAAATAAAATGAAAAAAGGGGGGATGAAAAGGGAGAGAGATGCTAAAAATAGAACCTAAGCCTAAAAATAAAATAAAGGTGATACATCAGAAATGATGACCCACTCAGCCTAAACATACACTTTTCACTAGGAAGAAGCACCCATACACTTCATGTGATGTGGGAAACTCTTTTATTGAGTGAGTCAGGGGTCTGTAGTGATACAGGGAGGAAGGAACTACCAAAGGTGATATGTGACACACTTGGGTAACCTATTCACATATGCGTATATTCTTTCTATAGACACTTCTGGCAGACCTATAGAAAAGAGACTTTAAAATGCACTAGACATGCTATAATCGATCTATGAAAAACATGAAAGACAATGACTTAACACAAAAGAAGAACATAGACATATACTTTAAAGTGCAAGTCTAGATAGAGGTAAAAATGCTAAGTCCTGATTCAAGGTAAAATCTAGTGGAGCTCTGCCTTACAAGCCCGAGAGATTTTTGGGTAGAGTTTTGCCTTATGGCTAAGAGAGTTGATCCCTTCTCAAATGAGAAATTTTACAATATATAAAAAGAATGAGAGAAACTTGGCACTTTTTTGGAAAAATTTTGGCACTCTTTTTGCAAGCTAGCCCATGTGTGTTCTGAACCTTGGGAAGAGGGAGCCATTAGATTGTTGATTCCTACTTTGACTTTGGCATTCCACATCAATGTGAAAACATGGCCGTGCCTCTTTTCTACAAACAAACTAATATTTTCAAGGAATTTATGCAGCTTGTCTACTTATAAATGCAAATTGGAAGGAAACACACTGTGTTATTTATTGTTTTCATCATTTGATGACCATCTGGCAATAACTCACCTCCCCTTTGCCACTTGGACTGCTTTGTCATTTCCTACACTTTGTCTTCTTCCTTGCTTTGCCTCTTTCTAGCTCCTTCAACCCTTGGGGGCTATCTCTTTGGTGGGTTGCTTCATTCCTGGGCTCTTTTATGGTTGGCTCTCAAGCATTTTAAAAACAAGTGGCTATTTCACCATCTTAAAATTGAAGTTCGTGCACCCATCATTGTATTTGAATACCCAATGGCTAGCTCACCATGTTTGACTATGATGTCCTTGGGCTCGTCACCCCTTGGACCCTTTTTAACTCTCTTTTCTTTGGCTTTTTGTTATTCCTTTAGGTTTCTTCTTGGCCACTTTCCTTTGGGCATTTTGTGTGGATATTTTCTTTCAGGATTTTTGCATAGACATTTTCCCATGGACAAAAAGTCTGTAAGAATTGTTCAGCTGCTTTGCCTTCAAAATTTTCTTAGCCTTTTCTCCTATGGCCTTCCTCTAAATTTCTTTGGACTTTTTATCTAAAGGAATTCCTTCAAACAAAAAGTCTGAAAGAATTCATTCAATGCCTTAAGTCTTTTTGCACGTTTTGAATTCCTTTAGCTGCCTTCAAAGTGCCCTTCGTGTTTATTGAAATTGACCCTTTAAAAGGGTGCTTTCCCGACCAAGTGCCCTCCACAAGGGCACTTGTCCTTTGAGAGGCTCTCTTGACTTTTCACATTGAACCACTCCTTTGAACCAACTGTTGAACCAACTGATTGAACCAGTTTGATGGTTCAAGTGGTTGTTGAACCAAGGCTTTGAACTGAGCGTTGAACCAAGCTCATTAAACTATTTAAATTGAGTTAAGCCTTAAAACTTTGCTGATGAACTAAGGCATTGAACTAACTAAGTGAACTGAGTGATTTAACCATGTCACTAAACCTCAGCCATTGAACTACCAAACTTGACTTTACGTTGAACCAAGCAATGAACTTAGCCGACTGAACTTTACCGATTGAACTGAGGATTTCAACCGAAGTGATGAACTTAGGCATTGAACGAAGGCATTAAACCAGTTCAATGTTTTAAAAATGCTAACCTTCCTTGTGAATTTTTAGACAAGAGTCTGAAGAAGCTCTATAAAACCCTACACTCTTTGAACTAGTTCTTCATGCACCAAAAGACTCACCTACAGAGTTCATAGAAGTCCCTGTAGAGTTTGTAAAAATCCAAGATCTGCAGAGTCTATAGAAATGGACCTACAGAGTCCATATAAAACTTGCAAAGTCTATATAAATTTTTAAGACTCATGCAAAAATCAAAAGGTACTGGCTCAAAATAGCAGGAAAGAAGGGGGACCAATTTTTGGCTTGTTGGGCAAAAATGGTCAACATTTATCTTATGTAATATATGTTGTTAAATATATGCATTTTCCTTCCTTAGAAGCTTTAACTATATTTATTTATCTTTGATCATTATTCTAGTTTTGGTAGGTGTTAGTTTCATGTATTTTACCTTAATACTTAGTGAAATTGGCATCTTTAGTCATCTCAAGCATAATCTCTTTTCTACCCTATCCTACTCACTCATAGATCTACACATGAATCACCTTAGTTTAGATAATATTATAAATATACACTTTTTTTTTGTTTTTTTGGAAATAATTAGAAAATATTAAAATAATTCATAAATATTAGCAAGAAAAGTGTCACTACGTAAACACATGGTATCCCTACAACAGGGTCTGCTTGCAAACTTTCAAAGGGGTGACCATATCTCTATTATTTGTGTTTTTCCTAGCAATGGTTGTATAAATAAATCAAGCCCCAAGTCATTCTAGGACTTAAAATTGAGTTTCTCACTTTCTCCTTATTCCATAGTAACATAAGGAACATAATACATGCATCAACATGAAATGAATTTTTTTGACATTAAGAGGGCCTTATGAAACTATTTTCATGCATTTTTATGGAATTATAGTGTACTTCATTATATACATGCTTAATTATTTCAAAGTACATGAATATTGTTAAATAACACTAATGATCTACATTATTTACATGAATCTCTACATCCTTTGTATGAATCTTTACATTATTTGAAATATTTAATCAATATTAGTGTTTATTTATGCAAATTTGGTAATAATAAACTAGATATTTGCTCAAATTCATGTAAAGTTAGGTGAAATACCTCATCTTTTACACATATTAAGGTTTATTTCAATCATCTTTGGAAAGATTGGTATATAATTATTAAGTAATTTATATATTTATGTAGATATCAATCTCTAAGATGTTGCTTGAATTAGATCTAAACATTTGAGATTATATTGCTATACTTTTCTTGGATTTAAGTGGAAATTTGCCTCTCTTTATGATTTAAGTCATTTAAAAATCATTGAACTCTTTTAGATCATTACATAAAGCATAAAGACACTTAAATTTGTTGGTTTAACATTGATCTTCATAGGTTAACATGCAAGACTAACAATATTTGTGTAGATCTTTAGAAGTTAAAGGTTTTGTAGCTTAGATCCTCAAGGATTGAGGTGAAGTTTATTAATCTAATATTTTATGTCAAAGATTCACTAATATTTGAAATATTCAACACTTGTGATGTCATCTTCAAATATCCTTGTGCTTTAGTACCTATCCTACATCCTAGAGTTGCCTAAGATTAGAACCGGTCCTGATCTAAACCTAGGACCACTTTAGCATCCGTAGAAACCCGTAAGAAAGCAAGATAAAATAGGGGTAGATGTAGGAATTCCAATACATAGCTAAATTTCCCATCTAATAAAAATTTTAAATGACTCATACCAAATCCAATCATGGCATGGTTAGTAAGCTCATCCATCAATGTCCTTGGACTTGTGCATAATTTACCTAGGAATATAGAAAAGTACCTACCTCTTTTTACCCCCACTAGGAGAGTGACTACTAAAAAACACATGAAGTCATTTAAGGAATCTGTAAGTTTTATTAATGTGATTCATGAGGATGTGGCCTATTTCCTTTTTCCATTGACCTTTAGGGATGTAGCTTATGATTATTTCTTTAACTTACCCAAATATTCCATCATAGGATAGGGTTAGTTTAATGATACCTTTATCTCCTAATTTGGAAGTGTTGTTAGTCTGAGAGCTATATACCAAGATTTTACCACCCTAAAAAGTGACCTAGAAAAAGCAATCAGGATGTTGAATGATAGGTTCTAAAATATGTACACCTTGACATCCCCACCATATAAGCTTGTAGATGATGTAGCCCTAGAAATATACAAGAATGCTTTGTAACCAATGGTAGTTATTTTTCTAAAGAGAGTCATGGGTATTGATACATTATTTTTAACCTATGGTGAGGCTATTCATATTTATGAGAAAATGTACCTACAAGGGCATCCACCTTCATTATACTAAAGTTTGATATGACTATGCCTACTATAAACATCATCCCTAACATGAATCAAAACCAACCTAGATTAAACAAACTACTAATGCTCAAACAATTACCTTTTAATCATGTTTAACCTAGCTATCAACTTGGATTCTTCAATGAAGAAAATGTCAAAACACATCCCCAAAATAGTGAAGAAATGGTACCTATAAACAACACTAATGTCTGATCTACCACCCAAAGAAAGAACACATAACATCTAAATGGAGAGTTAGAATCAATTCAAAGAACTATCCAAAAGCTCATTAATGATTTCTTAGATCTAAAAAAGTAAATGGGTAACACTATTGAGAGTTCCAACAAAAATTATAACTTCCAAAGATACAATAAAACCTTAAATAAGCCTAGAAATAATAGTGAGACCCATTTGAGTAAATTACTTGAGATCAATATTTATGAGATGGCCTTGCCTAACTGGTGTTAAGTACACCATATATCTAGACATGGAGAGCTTAGCTATGTGGAGTTTTGCAATGCACTTGAAGCCATCAAAATTTAGATGGATGGATTTAAGGTAAACCACACTGATCAAGGTAATGATAAACACTTTGATAACTCCAATGATGCTTCTAGAGCACCTTAATTTTTCCTCATGGTTGAGACTTATGAATTCCCCATCTAAGATGAAAATGAACCTAAAGACAATGCTAAAAAAGTGCATGCTTTCTAGTAGGATCAGTGATCTAGGAGGATCCATATTCACTATGACAATGAAGTCATCAAAATATAATTTGATTATTCACACAACATAGATCTTGATGAGATATTTTTGGCACATTTTGAATGGATCTATTTTGAGTCTATATGTGCAATATATTTCACGCTAAATTTTAATGTCAATAAGGCAAAAATGGTGACATAGGGTGATGCAGCACAATTCTAACATGCCAAGTGGACCAATCATGTGGCAACACATGGTAGGCTGATGACAGTCAATTCATGTAAATTTTTAGCATGCATCTAATCTTTGACAATCAATAAAAGGCTGAATATAGATATCATAGTTAGTGGAGTTTTCTTTTGTCTTGAAGGGGGACCCTACCATTGACATAGTTAGTAGATCATCTAATTTAATGTCAACATGTGTCAAATTAGGAATGGTCCAAATGGTGGGTCCTTAGGCCACCATATGGCCTAACACCACTTAATTATTTTGCAAATTATTTCCATGGTTAAATTTGGGTATTATTACCTTTATAACAATTCATAGTTAAATATTGGTTTATATTCCCATGTAATTATTTATTCACCATGTGAATGGGGCATTGCCAAGTACATCAAGTGCCATATGGTAGAGTTTAATAATTGACACATGGTCCATCTGACCAAGGGTCAAGAGTGGTATTGAGTAAATAATCCCAACTATTAGATTTCAATATTTCCACATTAGTTAAGAAATGCCAAGATGGGGTCAAGACACATCATCATACTATGTATAGCCATGCCTAGTCATAATGGTGTCATCACCACTTTAGTAGAACAACCATAAACTATGTTTAGTGCCTTAGCACATAAAAGGGCATGTTAGAAATGAATATTGTGGAAGCTTGAGCTTTTGTAAACTAAAATCCATTCCCACTTTACTAATGTGGGATAAAAGATAATTTTTATCTCCAAAAGTCTTAGACATGGGAATCAAACTAGAGACTACTTAGAAACAAGGATAAGAGATCGACCATCACACCCATATGCCTAAGCACTATCTGAATGGGTCAAGACTTGTTTTAAAGATAGGTTTTGGATGGTTTTGAGGATTGAACCAAGGTAGATAGAGACCAACCAATAATATACCTCTATCTTGAGGCACCTAGAGTCATTTCTGGACTTTAAAGTAAACTAATGAAATATTATAGATTTCGAGATGGTTCCAACTATATGCTAAGTGTCTATATTTGAGGAAATTTGATACCAATTTTAATTCCTTGAAGTGATATTTTTTAGTAGAGGTCATCTAGAGGTATGCTCTGAGAAAGTGGAGAATCTATTTAAGAGTTCTGATATTCTTTGAAAGGTTGAAAGTACACATTTCAAAGTGTTTCAAGAAGGTGAAGAATCTATTAAAGAGTTACAAGATTCTTTAAAGTTACATAACACATGGATTCATTATTATTCTATAAGGGTTTCCTTGTACTTGAAGACATTTTATAATGAATTGGTTCAGCTAGTTTGTGAACCTAGAGATGTAGGCATTTCCAAACTCTATAATCAACTCCTGTGTAGTGTGGTGTGTATGTTTGCATTGATTATCTTTAAGTTGATTGTTTTGAAAATTAATTTTTGTATTTTATAAATTTCATATAATGATCCAATGTAAATTTTTTTTGCATGGTAATAGTGTAGAGTCTATAGATCAAGTTTGGTATCAGAGAAGTTAGTGTACTAGGCTAACTTTTGTAAACATTACTTTGATACATAAAATTTGGTATAAAATAATTTAGTGTTTTGGGCTTGAAATTAGTTTATTTTAGGTATATTTCCATTTTCAGTGTGCAATTTGTGGAATTAGGCTATTTGTAGGGAACCATAAAACATGGGCAAGTTGTCACATAGAGCCAAGATTAAAGAGATTGAAGCATTTAATTGACATATCCAAGAAGAGAATGCCTTCCTCAGAGATTGGTTCTACTCTTTTAATGAGGATATTTCCCACTTGAAATCTATGTTATAGGCCAAGGATGAGCTCTTGGCACAAATGTAAAATGACAAAGGATTGAAGCAATTGCCTTCCACTTCAGATGTAGGTACTATGACAAATGATTACATGGTAAGTTGTTCATCATGTATAACTATTTCCCCTTTAATTTTAGACATCAATTTTAGTATTTTTGAAAATAATACCTAGTAAATTGGTATAAACTATTAATGAAAATGGGATTTAATGGAAGGGGCCTTGGTAAGATTGGCCAAGGTATTGCTAACATAATGTAGGTAGAGCATCAGTCTCATAATATAGGATTGGGTTAAAATAGTGAGAAAGTGGATATTGGAGAAAGTTCAAAAAATACTAAAGGAAGATGAGCTTCCAATAGTAAAGAGTCTACACTACTAGTGTAGTAGAATCGATTTGGAATGAAAACATAGTGAAGAGGTAATGAGATTTCACCTCTGCCTTCTTATCATAAGCATGGAAAAAATTTCTAGACTTCTAATCCACTATATCCATTTAATAAATTTGGATTTTATATTTAAAATATTTGTAATGATTTCCCTTTTAATTATTGTGGATTGTATAGTCATTCTATTTCTAAATGTTGGAAGAGAAGGACACTAATGAAGAAGCTAATGTCGTTCACTAAGAATAAGGCAGTTGATAAAGACCAATCTAGTAGCTCTTAGGAGAGAAATGGAAAATGGGTAACCTCCCCCACATAGAGGAACTATTTAACTCATTATCATATGAATGGACACCAAGTTGAGAAATTCTAGAAACTTCACCCAACAAGCCATCCAAAAAAACTGGTAAGAAAAAGTTGGTTTACAAGGTAAAAGAAGTTCTTAATCCACCAGTTAAAAATTAAAAACCTTTGATCTATCCATATATTATCCATAGATGAGTCCATTTTAATTTGATATGAATAATTAAATACCATTTGTTTTCATGGATATACTTACATAGCATTGTTGATACTGATGAATAGTATGCTATTTGGTTACCCTTGTTTTTGGAGTTTAGATTTATCAAGAGGAACTGAGAGACAGGTTTATCATGCCCAGTGATCCTCTAACATGTGAAAATTTGAGAAAAAATCCATTTAAATCTCCTTATTTGGATTTATGAGTTTTTCTACTAAATTTTTAAGGAAGTTATCTCTTTGATCAACTTAGGGGATTGATAGCATTATACAAGTTATTGGGTAGGATTCAATTTTCTTGAAATACTTGTTTTAGAATAACTGCTATTTTGGGATGCATCTATTTGTGGAATGTGTGTGTTTGGATGAATTTTTAAAACCCTATTTCGTAATTTTAAACATTATACACTATTGATTGTTTCTAGTGGTTTAGCATATTAAGACCCATGTTTGAGTAGTGTATTATGACATGGTCATAACTAGTGTTGTATTTTATTAACAAAACTTGTCTTGTAGTTGAATTAGTGATTATTTCAGTGTTTGGGAGCTCACCACTTATAGGATGTGATAATGGGAAGATAGTTTGATATGTTATGATCTTATTGGTAGTTTTAATATTTAGTCTAACTCATGTCTTGTTTAGGCCTTTTACTATTTTGAGTTATGAATTATATTTTTCCATTTTTATCTTTATGATATGATTTGGGTTCTATACTTGATATGTTGTAGAGGACCATTTAGAAGTTGTATTAGAGATTGGAATTTTGGAGGTCCAAAATCTCTTAGTGGGGAGGATTAATCCAAGAGGATCCATATTCGCTCTAAAAATGAAGTCATCAAAATCTAAGTTGATCATTGGCACAACATAGAGCTTGATGAGACCTTTTTGGTGCATTTTGAATGGATCAATTTTGATTCTATCTACACAAGATATTATACACTAAATTTTAAGATCAATAGGGCCAAAATGGTGACACAAGGTGATGTGATATAATTTTAGTACACCAAGTGGACTAATCATGTGGCAACACATGACAGGTTGATGACAATTAGTTTGTGTAAAGTGTTTGAATGCCTTCTATCTTTGATGGTTGATAAAAGGCTAGCTATAGAGACCATAGCTAGTGGAGTCTAATTTTGTCTTAGAGGGGGACCCTATCACTAATAGAGTTAGTAGAGAATCCAATATAATGTCTACATGTGTCAAATTGGGAGTGGTCTATGTGATGGGTCCTCAGGCCACCACATGACCTACTACCACTTAATTATTTTGAAAATTATTTCCATGGTTGAATTTGGGTATTATTACCTTTGTCATAATTTATATTTAAATATTAGTTATATTCCTATGTAATTATTTATTCACAATGTGAATGGGGAATTATCAAGCCCATCAAGTGCCATATGGCAGAGTTAAATTTTTTTCACATGGTCCAGTCGACTATGGGTTGAGAGGGGTATTGAGTCAAAAATCCCAACTACAGAGTTTAAGATTTCCACATTAGTTAAGCAATGCCAAGATAGGGTTCAACCACATCATCATACTAAGTATACCCATGCTAAGTCATGATGGGGTCGTGACCACTTTAGTCAACCAACCATTGACTATGTTTAATGCCATAACCCATAAAAGGGCATGTAAATAATGAATATTGTGGAAGCCTAATATTTTTTAAACTAAAAGTTGTTGCCACTTTACTAATGTGGGATAAAAGATAAAGTTTATCTTCAAAAATCTTAACCATGGGAATCAAATCGAAGACCACCTAGTAAAAAGGATAAGAGACTGACTATCACACCCACGAGCCTAAGCACTAGTTAAATGAGTCGAGGCTTGTTTTAAAGAAAAATTTTGGATGGTTTTGAGGACTGATCCAAGGTAGATAGAGACCAACTAGTTGTCTACCTCTATTTTGAGGCACCTAGAGTCATTTCTAGACTTTAGAGTAAACTAATGAAATATTCTAGGTTTTAAGATAGTTCCAGTTATATGATGAGTGTATATATTTAAGGATGTTTGATTCCAATTTATTGCCTCTAAGTGATATTTTTTAGTAGAGGTCATCTAGAGGTATGCTTTAGGAAAGTGGAGAATCTGTTTGAGATTTTCAAGATTCTTTAAAAGGTTGAAAGTACACATTTAGAAGTGTTATGAGAAGGTGAAAAATCTATCCAAGATTTTTGAGATTATATGAAGGTACATAACACATGGAATCATTATTTTTCTATAAGGTTTGGCTTGTACTTGCAAACATTTTATAATGAATTAGTTCAAGTAGTTTGCAAACCTAGAGCCATAGCCATTGCTAAACTCCATAATCAACTCATGTGTAGTGTGGTTTCTATTTTTTCATTGTTTTTATTTAAGTTGATTATTTTGTGGATTAATTTTTGTATTTAATAAATTTCCTATAAGGATCCAAGGTAAATTTTTTATGCATGATAACAATGTAGAGTTTATGGATCAAGAAGTAAAGTGACTACACCTTGAAAAGAAAGTGTTAGAACCCACCCTTGATAACCTCCACTCCATATAAAAAACTAGATACACCCCATAATAGTAGGATAGAAAACAACCCTCCACACCAAAAAGGTAATAGGATTCAATTAGAAATAGAGGCCCCATTTACAACATCAAAGGGTGTATATAACATAGTGGAAGATATGAAGAAGATCAAGTCAAATATAACATTTAACGATCTCACACAAATCACTAAACAACATAATTTACTTCTAAAATCACTGAATTAAAATCCTAGCTTTGACAAGGCTATACAAGATCATACAAATGTGGTAATGTACACAAGTAAGCATGAGGTTCTTGTTGAGGTCAACATTCCCCCATTTCTAGAAACTAGGGACCCTTTTGTCAAATTGTGTAATTTGTAACTTAAAATTGAAATTCACTTGATTAGAGTGTCATTAATATGTTTTCACATTATTTTTTTTTTAATATCATCCATTCCTTTACTTGGTTACCTCATTTGTTCATGGATCTAGTTTGACCTTATCTAAATTTACTAACATTTGTTCTTCATGTTTCAGGTTGCAAGTTTGATGAAACCCTTCTTGAATGGGTTGTGTCTAAATTTTATGGTTTAATCCTAATTAGAAATTTTAATAGCCCTGGTTTATATAATTCAAGATAAATCCATGCTTAAATATTCTAAAAAACCTCCTTCAAGAAACCCTAAAACAAGTTTTCTTAGACTAAATTTGAAAATTGGTGAGAACAATTTAGGTTAGAACAATTTAAAATTTCTATAGACTTAAGTTTAATTTTTATACTAACACAACCAAACTTTAGCCTAAAAAATTATTTAATTCATCTCTTCATGTACTAAACCCCTCATTCCTTTTTATTTTAGCACAATCTAATTTTAATGTTTGTAGGGTCCTTTTATTATGTTCCTAGCTTCATCCAACTTTATTATTTACATGGTCCCCCTTGTTAAAAACATAGACTAATGTCCTAGTCCTAAGGCCCCATTCATGTTTATTAACATAAACAAGACCTTAGCCTCAATACTTTATCTAAAGTCTTATATGTCTTTGATCATTGACTTAAACTATGTGCTTGTATATAGGATAAATGACCCATGATTAATCAAGAAATATTGATTAGATGGAGTGAGGAGCACCTGATAAGTTGAAGACCTAATTTGTGAAACCAATCTCATTTAATTAATCAAATCATAATCAATGACCTATGTTTGAGTAGATGCTAATGATCTAATGACATGAAACCCAAATCAGAGTCTAAAAGGGTCCCTTTTTATTACATAGACTTATCTTAAGTCTTTGTCTAAGGTTTTGATTGTATATATACAATAAATCCTTAAGATAAAATTTTATGCTATTACTTTATTATATGTAGGGTCCTTTTTCATTACGTTTCTTTTTAAGCTAGAAACTAATATTTTCCTAAGCATGGTGTCCTCCTTATGTTGCAACTTAGCTTAAAAAATTGGACCAAAGTTTATTCATATTAATTAATATGACTAAACATTAGTCCTAGGATTTATATATTTTTTGGACTTACTTTACCCTTAATATGAATGTAGGAACCAATCATGATCAACTACTCAGATCATAATCTACATCTCGCATTCACTTAGAGAGATCAATCTAACAGTGTGAGATCCATGATTGAAAATTTAGACTATGGATTCTAGTTTAAACATTGATCAAGTTCTAGATGATTGATGGTACATGTTACAATGTACACATCCAATCAATGGAGTCTATCAAGTCAATATTTTTCAATGGAAATCCAATTTAATGTGAGACTGCCACATGGTGAAGAGGAATTTCCCAATAGAATTGATAGGGTACAGAGTGAACCAAAAGATGAAAAGTATAAAATTTAGCATAAGATCCTAAATATGAGCTTAAAATTGATGGTTTCATGAATATCAAAGACATTTATGTAGATTTCAAATGATACTCATACAGACATCAACTTTAAACTCAGTAGAGAGTCTCAACAATGAACTTAAAAGTTATGTTCATGGAAACATCAAAGATGTTCACATAGATGTTCAATAATAGTCATGAAGATGTTAATTTTAAGATATTTATCTAGATCCAAAGATTTATATTTTGCATTGATTCATATCTGATAGATCTAATGGTGCAAGATAAATTTGATTTTTCAAAAGGTAATGATTAGTTTTTAAAGCAATTATGAATGAGTACCAAAAAAATACCATAGAGTTGCCACGTAGGTGTAATGGCAATGCCACATAGGTAAAAAGTGACAAAACCAAAGATTTTGTGCAATCAAAAAAGCAAAAGTATAAATGTGAAGGTTTAAATCAAATCTAAGGCACAAACTCATTCAAGTTTAAAAAAATATAGTCATTAAAGATCAAAACAAACTTGAAAAAAGCCCTGGCATCTAAAAATGCCCTAATTCAATCCCATATTAGCCATAATCAAGCCTAAGATAGTCAAATTAACATTTGATCAAATGCAAACTAATCTAGAGGAAAACTATAGACCAATAGTGAGTAAAGTTTTCAAACTCACAGTCATGGTGGCTTGAAAACAATAAGATATAGAGCTCTATCTAACCATAGATACCGAGGGGAGAGTCTTCAAGGACATGTAACTTAATGTTTTAGCCTTAAACATGGGAGATAATAATTGGTCTAATCTTTTATGGGTCATTGAAGAGCTAACAATAATCTCTAGAGAAGATAAAAGGGATGCATTAGTCAAGAAGAGGTAATATGACCTAGTTACCATCCAGATGATGAGCCTTCACTATGGTATAGTGAAACCATAGGTACTACATTACATTGATGTTATTGTTCCTATTTTCAAGGATTACAAAATTGATCAAGGTATGATAGTACATGAAAGTATTTTTAAAAGAGTTATTTATATCTCCCTTCTTACCTTTGAAAACTAATATAAGCTACCTAAACCCTAGGTGGATGTACCCATAATCAATGAATATTTCAATAATAATGACCTAAATACCATCCTTACCCCATGGTTATATTTAGGAACCTAAGTAATCTCTTACCTTAGTGGAAAAATCCTAATCAGTTAATTTAGGGCCAAGATTAGGATGATAATGACATTATTGAACAAATTATCTAGGAATCCCTCCACCACCTATGTTGACAAAATATGGATCCCTTTTGTGTATTTTATGGTTTAGAGATGACTTACCCTCCCATTGGTGAGATGATTAATACATGTTTGAAGAAACAATTCACTAGAATCAAGAAGAAGACCAAAAACCATTTCTACATGATGTCTTACACCAAAATCTCCAGCATTAAAGAATGGTCACCTAAAGGGAAATAAATAGTCTCCTAACACTACTCAAAATTGCATATTTTTAAATATAAGGACCATATTCAATTTATCTATGACTATTATTATCTATCCTTAGTTGAGGACATTATAGGGATCTTAATGATGAGGGTTATCTCTTTGATCAAGAAGTATGTTGAAATAATTAGGGACATTTGGTTATATCTAGATTGCACTATTATCAAGATAGAGGGAACTCTGATTCAACCTATTAGGCTACCAATTCATGTGCCCACCAAATTGGTAGAGAAATAAGTGGCATACCATTTTTTCCACAGCATAGATGGGTGTATCAAAGCAGAATGATGGGATTTATCCATTCCTTTCCCTTGACCATTAGTAGGACTATGTTTAATAATTAGGACAATGTATAGACTATCTCTAGGCATAGGACCTCCTTCAATCTACAAATTGATGAATTGAGACAATGGTACCCTAATGAAAAAGTTGTAAAAAATTAAATGCCAAGTATATTAGCATGACGTAAGAACATCACCCTTGTGTATATGACCCAATATACCCCTGGGCATCCTCTTTCATTGACGTCTTAGAAAGATTAAAGAATCACAACATCAAGCTCAAATCTGGATTGCTAAGAGAGAAAAATTAAACTGATGACATGTGGTAGATAGGGCCTATATAATACCATTTGTTATTAGGATAATCTTCTAGGCCTCTTTCAGCATAGACATAGGTATTAATATAAGAGATTGAGATTTAAGCTATACCAAGACCAAAAGAAAATATACCTGAGGAGGTGGCATCTTCTTTAGCTCAGACTAAATAACTAGAGTCACCTATTGAAGAAAGTGACATAATTAAATTAGATCCTAAAGAGACTATAGAGGATGCCCTAAAAGCACTAGATTGTGCTTATGAATCAAATGAAGAAGAAGTATAGATAATATAACCTCAATCTCTAGATGAAGAAGCAAAGGAAGAAAAGGGGAAGGATGTAGCTTTGGATTTGGTTCCTATTTTAACCCAACCCAAAAGGAAATTTGAGCTATCTCTAGTCCAAACAAATATTAAGAAGCCAAATTTGACCTTCAATCATCCTTTGAGAGAGGTCAACCTATTTAGTGATGATAATCCAATTCATGTTCCAACCATTCCTAAATGGTTTTTACATGGGAAGATACAAAAAATACCAACCATGCACCACCTATGGGCCATTACAAAATTTGTTAATATCCATGTGCATGATGAGCTCAAACCTTGGATTGTGTCCTTGTAGAAGGAATAGGAATAAAGGATGCCTTCCTTAGTGGGGCTGATTGGCATATAAATGGAAACTCCACAACCTCCAAAAGTGACTCAGTCATCAGTGGGAGTTCAATTTAATCCATATACTACTAGCATGAAAAGGGTGATTGAAAATAAATCCATGGTTGGGGGTGAGGAATTCACCTTTTAAATGATATCCATTCATAGGTTTAACTCTAGTGGCAATTCAAAAGATAGGAAGAGATAAAATGTTTGAGGAGAAAATCCTTGATGTAACCCATACCCAATCTGAATATATACAAACCATGATCAAGGGCCTCTTATAGTAGAATAAAAATTTTAAAGAGGCTATGGTATTATCAATCCATGAAGACTAATTTATTAATTTTTAAGACACCATGATTGACCTATTCAACTTTTTAAAGTTAGTCAAAACTAGGTAGGGAGTAATAAAGAAGCAAATCAGTAAGGCTACAAGCCAAGTTATCCAATGGTAGGATTCAATCTATCAAGTGAGATAATTTATCAAGGACTTAACCAAAAACCTAGTCCTTGACTTTAGGACCATCAACTTAGCACACTTGTATATGGTTATGGTGATATTGGTAGATAAGATCCAAGTCCTAAGTAGTTAGTCCAAGTAGATGGAAGACCTTGCCAAGGAATTTAAATAGTAATAAGATGGAATGCTATACATCTTGGATATTTTGATTAAGGAACCCACTTCACTCAACTCATTGGGTCTTATAACTAAAGGAGATTTCAGGCACAAAACCTTTTAGTTTATGTAGGAAGTAAGGAACCAAGGGCAGGGATAAATAAGATATGACAGCAAAATATTCATGGGCCTACTTATATCATTTATAGAGAAAATGGAAGATGTCAGGGGAATCAAAAAAGTAATAGAGAAGATTGAAAATGACTTCAAGAACTTAGAGGTGCAAGAAAAAGACCTATTTATGAGACCAGTTGTCAACCTTCATCTCATCAATGAATAACATTATAGGTTGACAATCATATAGGGTAGGAAACAACAACATGGGACATCTTTAGATCAAGAACCCTAGAGAAAAAAATAATTATGAATATGCTCTTTATAGTAATTTTTTAAAATTTTGAAATAGAATGTTCTTTTGTAAATGTATGTGTAGATTATGAGCACATTGCCTATAAGTCAATCCACTTGGAAATGTTTAGTGTATTCTATAAAATTTTGTAGGAAGGACAACTATCCTTACACTTTTACATTTTCAATTTGATGTGACTGACTGACATACTTCCTCGAAGTCTATAAAAGGATTATTATCTTTTTTAAATAGGAGGGAGTTTTTGAGCTAAAAACTAGTGTTAACTTTGAGCAACTAATGTAAGCAGAGAATTCTAAAAACATTGTCTCATTTTCTTTATGTGAATTTGTATATGGATTCTCTCTCACACTTTTCTATTCTAAATTCTATATTTGAATAGTTATTATATACTCTTAGTGTGTACCTTCAAATGAAAAATTGTTAACTTGTGCATATGCTAGGATAACTAAAAGTTCTCTAGTTTACTTCATTTTATTTTCTCTATATTTGTAGATGTTTATCATCTATCTACTTATAGGGGTAAATATTTAAAGTAATATTGGTTCTTATTTGTATTATTCTTCACATTCCTTAGAGGTTTACTTGATGTGTGGTAAGATTTGAGATTAAGTTATTTCATATCATACATTGGTTTTAAGTACATGCCTAGATAATATTTGAACTTTGTCATGATGTTTGGAATGAAGATCAACAATAACATATTTACTCTATACCCTACCCCTCTTTTTGATTCTTTTTTAACCAATTCACTTGAGATTAAAGCTTCATTATATATGTCCATATTAGTTTAGATTTAGAATTAGAATTGATCATAATTCACTTTAATTAGAATATATCATCTTCTTATTTGCAAAGATTTATAGACCACAGTGACTCCCAACCACCAACTAATATAAATATTGTGAAATAGTCATTTATTTTGTCTCTATTCCATCATAGATAATAAGATTATCACAAACTAAAACTCATGCTCTAAATTCTTTGAATTCTAAAAGAGAACTATTTCTTAAACATAATGAGCACCTTGTGGTATATATCTAGGCATTAACATGGCCCCCATTCCTATTAACTGTTAGATTTTCTGGTAAAAATTTTCATAATTTCTTACTTGATTTTGGTACTTCAACTAATATTATGTATCTAGGAATTTATGAAAAATTGGGGTTAAAGCCTTGTTAAATATAAGAAGGTGTTGGTACAATTGTATAATTTAAGAGTGAAGGTAATAGGTAAATTATTGAACATTTGTATGAAGTTATCTCATGAACCTTAATGCAATAATTCATTGACATTCAAATTGTTAACATACCCAAAGATTATGGATTGTTACTAACCCAAGATCAGACCAAATCCTTGAATGGATATTGTATGAAATTAATCTTCACCCTTGGGGAGAGTTATTTAGGCTCCCTCTTACTAAGCCATAATATTGGGACAACCCTAGGCTATGGGTAACATGTGATGGGGCTAAACCTCTAGAGAAGGTCAACTTCCTTATGATGAATCACCTAAACTAATGTTGTTGTAAGGAAAAGGGTTAGAAAGGGGGAAAGGGATCATAATAAATTTAACCAGGTGATGCACCAAAAAAATGAGGAGAGTCCCATAAGCTTGAACCCACACTAGATCAACACAAGATAATGCTAGCTCACACAACCTTATAGACTAGCTAATTGCATAAGTATTTTAGATTATATTCAAGTAGAACACTAATATAGACCTGAAATAGCATTAAAAAACCCTAAAAGAGGTCATAAAGGAGGACATTGGATGAGGAATATTCTCCTTCACTATCCCATCATGCACAACTCACTAAACACTAATCCAATGAAAGAGATAAGTAAAGAAAGTCTATTATTACATCAAGAGCCAATTCTTAAAAATGATTGATAGGGTTTAGCCTAATGAATATGAGCATATTTTTCAATATCTCAAAGAGCCCTTTGCTCTTTAAGATCAAAGAGTCCTTGTGAGAGTTTATAATCTAAGAGAGAGATAGAGGGAATAAAATAAGAGATATATGACAAAGGGGAGGAGAGAGAAGGATCATGCCATCCAAGATCATTAAAGGAGCCACCACCACCTTTTCATCAAATCAAAACCATTTATTTATTGATAAATAATCTTTCTTTTATTCTAATAGCCTCTGAATCATTTCATTGATTAATCAACACACTAGAGGATAAGATCTTTCTGAAGGCAATGAGTCATCATCTTATTATGAAGAGAAATCTTTAAGCACCCTAAAAATATACTAAATATTCTAGCTACTTTCTCTAACTTCCATATCTCCATATTAGAACCTTATGCTTTCTTCCACTTGACCTATTCTTGACAAGACAACATCTTCATGTCCTGAATCTAATAGAGCCATGCTATGTTTGATTTAGGTGGCTATTTATTGTATATATGACTATGTCAAAAGATGAGACATTTCTCCATAATCACATATCTTCCACTACTTTGAAATCTGAATCTAGGTCTACTATAGATGAAAACCAATCCCAATTATTAGTTCTCCTATAGTCTTAATGTCAATGAAATGAATCTCGCTAGGTGTTTGATCTCACTTGGACAATAGTTTCCAACTTTTTATCTATATTGAGTATAAAAGATCTATTCTTCCTCCATGGAGATCTAATGGTGATGCTCAATCCATAAAATATCCATTCTAGTTTAACCTTGATTATCTTAGAACTTAGCTCTTATGCATTTGCTTTCATTGGTCAAAAACAACTTCATCTACCACCACCAGAAGTCTCTTGGGCTTGCCTTTGTTCATTGGATATTAAATTATTGATTAGAGACTATCAAATTAAGATACTTGGAAACCATCTACTTGATCTAAGCTCTATTTACTTATTATCCTTTCTCCCACCATTGATCTTTCTCTATAAGAATGAATGTGAGCCATAGATCTTATACTAGTTTAATTCACTTAAGACACTTATCACCCATGCATTTATTTTTAGGATCCATTGACCTTTTGACCCAACACTCACCATTAATTTACTTTTACATGTCTTGAACATGCTCTATTGGTTTATCTAGAAGTTATCATGGTTGTGACACTTAGCAACTATGCATTTGTCTTTGAGATTCATTGATCTGCTGACTTCTCACTCATTATTGATCTACTTTGGTATAATGGATCATGCACCTTTGATCTATTTCAGCCTATTGGCCTTGTTAATAGATGAACATTGTTATATCTTCATTTGGGCACCTGATATATTAATACTTTTTATCTTGACATTCTTCCTTGGGAACTTTTGAATATAAATAGCTATTTTACAAGGCTTAAACTTGATGTCTATGTACACGTCTCATTTTGACTATTCATCTTTTAAGACCTATATATTGAGGTAGAAATCTCAACAAAATATGAAATTTGTAGAGTGTGATTCAGGTATGAATAACACCATGTCCATGTATTCCCTTGGCTCTAGTCAACCTCCCAAGTTCATATATTAAATGTGTAACTAGACTAATTTATTCATTCCTGTATGATGTGTCATGATGGTCTGATTATCTAAGATCACCAAATTCACACATTAAACTTGATTAAAGTGTTCAAAAGCATGTAAATGGTAAGTGATCTCCTAAAGTCTATGTACTCGTTATACTATTAGATAATTCTTTAACTAGGACTCTACTCAACTTTCCCTCTAGATTTAAGCAAAGTTTTGTATATAGTCCAAATTTGGACAACATCTTTGGTGTACCACAAAGAAACATGCCTATTATTCTTAAGAACCCAAACTAGTTGCCTTGTCTGATCTATTAGACATGGAGTCATAAGCTAATATAAATTGATTAAGATTATTATTTAATTGAAAAACCTCTATTAAAGCAATAAGGACCAAAAGAAACAAAAAAAACAAAGTTACCAAGGCACTTACTAAAGGGAAACACAAACTATAATGGAAATTAACATAAACAAAGCAAGGTCAACTAACTTAATAAACAGATGTGCACATAGGCACTTAGATAAAATCATGAACATCTACTCTAATATATATAATATTGTACATAAATTTATAAGCACTTCCCTCTTGGGTCAAATTGGAAACTTTTAGTATACTTCACTTGTAACAAACCAAGATGAAAAATACCTTACTTTAGATGTACCAAAGATGGTGAACAAATAAAATTTATTTTTAATACTTTTGATTCACTCGTTAATGAATGAAATGGAAAAACCATGTCTCTAATGTAGACATAATTGTCCAAGTCTTCCATGTTTGGTTCATATTGGATTGCAGGAGCACTTGCTTGATGTTGCTCATCACCCTTGAAAAAGCCTTACATGAAGACTTTATTTAGGCTCTTAGGATCAATTTTACTTGGTTCACTTGATGGTTTAAAAATACCATATCTTTTACCCTTATCCTTATGCAAATTAGGACTGATTTACTTAGATTAACATGCTCATAGGTTCCTTAAAGAAGGACACACCCCTTAATCTCTTCTAAATATTTAGTTATATCATTAAACCACTACCATAACTCTTCAATTTTTTTACTAATACGTTCATCAAACTACATATCTTGAGCATTTGAGATGTCTCTTTCATCAACCTCACTCAAGATTTCATATTGATCTTCAACTACAAATGAGGGTTGACTTAACCATCCAAGGTCTAAAATATCACACCTATCTTACTCAAGATCTGATATACTTTCCTCTTGATCTACCATATCAAGTATATCCTTAAATGACACCTCATATTGAAGTGGACTAAACTCACATACCTAGTTCTTATCCTCTTTTTAATTTATATAAAATGAACCTTCAATAATCCATTCAAGATCTTCCCCATGTTAAAATTGAGGATTATCTTCTTTAGGCAAGTTTGCAACATTAAGATACTCCATTTCACTCAACAAATCTAAGCACAAATTCTACCATTGATATTCTAAGTCACTTGAGCTACCCTTGAAATTTATAATATTTACATGAAGGTTTTCTTCATACTTTTCATCAAGATCCTACAACTTGAAATATTAAACATGTTCTTCCTTGTGATGTGGGTTGCCTATAATGATCTCCTCATCATAGACACTTGCATTATCCTCCTTTTGATTACTTATGATTGTAAGCTCCTCCTCCTCTATTATTTTAAAAATAGGCTTTTTATCTAAGATTTAAATGGTGGGAGGGTGAAGAAGTTAACCTTACTTGTAGCTTAAGAGAGTGTCTTTATAGCTAAGGACTTTGCATGGCTTCTTTGGTGGCTCTTGAAATGGTGTTTATACCTCCTCAACCATCACCTCATCCTTATTATTTATTCCCTTCTAAATTTATTTCCATGATGGAAATGAGTATGGAACATACATATTTTCTTCCTTTTGAATGGTTATAGGAGAGGGTGGTCTCACAAGTGAGGGCATGACATAACCAGGTTTGAATGTGTTGGAGAATATCTATGATGGGATGGATTCATGATCTTGAGTGGTAATGGGTGTAGGGGTA
Organism: Torreya grandis; assembly: GCA_037957365.1. Lineage (NCBI taxonomy): Eukaryota > Viridiplantae > Streptophyta > Pinopsida > Cupressales > Taxaceae > Torreya > Torreya grandis. The sequence goes on from JARHVA010003083.1 coordinate 1,636,747, forward strand.
GGAGAGGGAAAATATTGGCTCAAGTTTGGAATACTCTTTTCCCCACTACTCAAACACCTTTTAATGGATAGTAGCCACCCTTTAAATTCTTGCTTCTCAGCCTATAAATAGTCAACTTCCTCAATTATCATCCACATGTTCCAAAAATATTGAAAGAATATTCCTATCCCATCCATGGAATTCATGGGGAATTATTGTCCAAGATTAACCCCCTCATCAATTTTCATGATTATTCTTTGTTGGTCTAGTATTGCCTATTTGAGTTTTGATAAGGATGGACTTTGACAAGGTTGACTAGGAGATGATTAGGAACTCATGAAGGTTAATCATGAGGATTTTAGAGGGGAAAGGACACATAAGACTAATCCAAATGAGATTGTTACTCTTCATAACATATCAACATACTATCTGCATTCTAGATCATGCTTCTCATCATTAGTATGTTCTCATTCTCACAACATGACCATTTTTGCCCTCACAAATTGACCATCTATTCTTTACCAAATAAATATCACTCATTACCTCTTATATAACATGGATAGGGATAACTATATAAAACTTGAAACCCTTACCAATCTCCCTTATCAACTTAATATAAATTGACAATACTTGCTTAACTCTTGACAAGGATGTAATAGGATAAGCTTGATCTTGATAAGGGCAATTAGAAGAATAATTTGAATAAAAAAGAGGTTGACCTTGGTCATATATAGGGGTGGGAGGAGGATAACTACCATGATGTGGATGATAAGATATTTGAGGAGCACTTGGGGTAGCAAAAACATTGTTTGCTTGATAAGTGTGATGCTGAGGTAGAGAATAAGTATATTGATCAAAATATGGTTGATTACACATACCAAAATTATGATTATTAGGAACTTAGTTAAGTTTTTAAAACTAGTTGATATATGTTTGGAGTCATCATTGATGTTTGAACACTTTCCTCCAAAGGTTTATTGGATGAAGATAACATCAAAAAATTCACTATTGAATAATGTAGTAAGTCCCATCAAAAATGTCAGAAAATATAATGACATTAATTTTCACCCTTAGAGTGAGTTATTTAGGCTCTCTTTAGCTAATCTATAATACTCAAAAAAACTCAGGCTATGGGTAACCTATGATGGGGATAAAACTATGGATAAATATGACTTTATTTTGATGAATCACCTAAACTAATGCTGTTTTAGGGAAAGGGATTTGAAGAAAGTTAACTTGGTGTTGCACCGAATAAAAGGGGAGACTACCATAATCTCAAACCCACACTATATCATCACAAAATAATGGTAGCTCACACAACCTCATAGACCAATTGATTGCATAATTATTTCATATACTAAGTTTAGGTAAAACACTAATCAAGACCTATAATATCCTGAAAACACCCTAAAGGAGGTTAGAAAGGAGGATAATGGATGAGGAAGATTCTCCTTCACTATGTGATCAGGCACAATGCACTAAACATTGATCCAAATTAAGATATAGGTCAATAAAGTCTATTATTAAATTAAGAGGTGTTTTTATAAATACTTGATATAGTTTGGCCTAATCAAGATGAACATATTTTGAAATAACTCAAAGAGTTCCCTTCTCTTTAAGATCAAAGAGTCATTGTGAGAGTCTAGAATTTGAGAGAGAGAGAGAGAGAGAGAGAGAGAGAGAGAGAGATGAATAAAATAAGAGATATAGGAGAAAGGGGAGGAGAGAGAAGGAACACACCATCCAAGATTATTAAATGAGCTACATCATCTTTTCATCAAATCAACACCAATTTTATAGTAATAATCAATATTTATTTTGTCCCAATAGCCTCTACATCACTTCATTGATTGATAAACACACTAGAGGACAAGATTTCTCTAAAGGTGATGAGTCATGGTCTTTTTATAAAGTGAAACCCTTATGCACCCTAATAATCTATTAAATATTCCATCTAATTTCTTCAACTACTAGATCTCCATCTTGGAACCTTATGCTATCTTCCACATGATGTTATCATGAGAAGCCAAAATATCAAAATCTTGAATCTGATAGAGCCATCTTATATCTTCTTTAAGTGGCTATTTGTTAGAGCTATGACTATCTTGAAGGATGAGGCATTTCTCCATAATCACATATCTAACCCTACTTTAAAATCTAAACCTAGGTCTACTGTAGATTAAAACCAATCATAATTATTGATTTTCTTATAGTCTTAATGTCGATGAAAAGAATCTCACTAGGTGTTTGATCTTGCTTCAACAATAATTACCACCCTTTTATCTATATTCGATATAAACGACCAATTATTCCTTCATGGATCTCTAATGGTGATGCTTGATCCCTAAAATATCCATTTTGGTTCAACTTGGATCATCTTCAAATTTGAATCTTATGTATTTACTTGCCTAAGTCAAAAATAAATTCATCGACCTCCATGAGAAGTCTCCTGGTCTTGCCTTTATTCAATAGATGTTGACTTATTGATTCATGACTATAAAATTAAGACACTTGGAAACCTTAAGTTTGATATGATCTCTATTTAATTCTTAACCCTACTAGCATCATTGATCTTTATTTATATGAATGAACAAGATCCATATATCTTCTACCAATTTAATGTGCTTAAGACACTTGCCACCCATGCATTTGTTTTTAGGATCCACTGACCTTTTGATCCACTGCTCACTATAGAGCCCATTTTTGCATGGCTTGAACATGATCTATTGATTTATCTAGTAGTTATCATGGTCATGACACTTGGAAACTACACATTTATCTTCAATATTCACTAACTCCTTAATTTCTCATTCTCTACTGATTTGCTTCAGTATGATAGATCGTGCACCATTGATCTATTTAGCTACATTGTCCATGTTGATCGATGCATTATATTAGATATTCATTCAATCACCTAAGAACTTGACACTTTTCAAATTCATGTTCATCCTTGGGAACTTTATAATCTAAATGGATATTTTATGTGGCTTAAACTTAATGTCTATGTGCACGTGTGATTCTGCTTATTCATCTTTGAAGACCTATATCCTGAGATAAAAATCTCATCAAGATACAAAAATTTTAAATCATAATTTAGGCCTAAAGAACACCATGCCCATGTATTCCTTTGGCTTTGGTTAACCTTACAATTCCATATATCAAATGTGAAACCAAATTAATTTGTTCATTCTTTTATGACATATCATGACGGTTTGGTTGTCTAAGATCACCAAATTCACACTTTAAGACTACTTAAAGTGTTTTAAATGCTTGAAAATGGGAATTTATCTTCTCTTGAATTTTGTCTACTCCTTTTATTTCTAGATCATTCCTTAATTATGACTCTACTCAACTTTTTCCTCTAGATATAGGCAAAGTTTTATATGTGGGCTAAATTTGGCCAATAAATACATGTTCATTAATTGCTCTCAAATGTGGATACCTTGGCAAGGAATTCTCAATTATATCAAGATCAATCAAGAGACCAAGATGAAATATATTATTAAAGATTACAATTCTAAGAATGAAAAGGTTAATTACCAGTCCTCTGACATATGTGGTTATACCCTAAAAACCACTAACATTATTTTAGGAGATAGCAAGAGACAAGAAGAACAAAGAAAAGGTCCTTGGGCATTGCACTTTGATGGTACACAAGCTAAACAAGGCTAAAGCATAGGGATTGTTTAAAAAAATATTGAAGGCAAAGAGTATATAGCCTCTTGTAGATTATAGCTCTCTTTTACTAATAATTTAGTAGAGTATGAAGCTCTTATCTTAGGACTTCAATTTGTAATTAAACATAAGGTTAAAGAACTGCTAGTCTATGGTGATTCTGAGTTAGTAGTTAATAAAATTAGAAGTAGGTACCAATGTAAACTTTCTTTTTTAATAAAATATAAATTTATTGCTTGGGATTTATCAATTATTTTGACTCATTCAATATTGTTTCCTTGCCTAGGGAACATAACCAATTAGATGATTCCCTAACATCAACAAAAAAAACTTGGTGCCTCTAAAGGCCTTGAACTTAAAATAATTCACCTTAGAGATAATTTCATGCCTTTCTATACCAAACAACATCATTTACTTATAATTTTTTGATGATGATCAGTAGATAATTGATTTCTTACGTAGTTATGGCGTATTCAAATCTCATTTCATTGATGAACAAGATGAAAGTCCTATAGAAGATTCAAAGGATAATGAAGATGGATTAATCTAGCTTAAAGAGAATCAAATCCCCAAAGTAATGATTTCCTTGGAAAGGATGTTTAAACCAAATAAGCAAGAGACTGAAGCCAAGGAACCCAAAGTAATTCGAAAGGACTACACTCAAATCAACTTGGGAAATTCTGGGGATTAATAAAATGCTAACATTGGTCTAATTTTCACTAACAAAGAAGTGAAGAAAGATACTACTCTATTGACAAATTTCAAGGATGTTATTGCATGGTCATATGATGACCTAAATAAATTTGATATTAGTGTGATCATTCACACTATCCCCTTTAAGGAATCCTGTAAACCTTTTAGACAAAGACAAAGACCAGTAAATCTAGTGTTAGAACCACTAATTTAAAAATGATTAAAGAAATAACTTGATGCAAGGATTATTTTTCCTATATGGAACTCAACATGGGTTGCCAACCTAGTGCTAGTTTAAAATAAGAATGGATAAATTTGACTTTATGTTGATTTACAAAACTTGAATAGATATTTTGAGAAGGATAATTAACCTTTGCCATCTTTGGATGAAGTCATACATTTTGTCAAGTGGCTCTAGAATTATGTCATCTTTGGATAGATTTTCAAGATACAACTAAGTCCTTATAAACAAGAATGATAGAATAAAGACTACCTTCATAACTAAATGAGGAACGTTTGAGTATAAACAAATGTTATTTGGAATTATCGATAAAGGAGAAAATATCTAGTGATCTATGGACCATGTTTTTCATGGGTTAATAATTAAATGCATTATTATTTATATGGATGATCTGATATTTTTTTATAAAGATAATGGAGATCACATGATGCATTGAGAACAAGTGTTGGAGAAGTGTAAAAGGTAGGGCATTTCATTGAAACCCAAGAAAAACATATTTTGTGTGACTAAAGGTAAAATCTTAGGACATGTGATCACTCTAGAAGGTATAACCATTGATATTGATAGGATTAATGCAATTTCAAAAGTGGAAGTTCTAAATATAAAAAAGAGTCAAAATATTTCTCTGGTAAAATCAACTGTGTGAGAAAGTTTATCTTTGGTTTTACAGAGATTATGAGACCACTCAATGCTATGCTAAAGAAGGATGCCAAGATAGAATGGATATTTAATGTGAATAATGCCTTTTAGGACATCGAGGATGTTATTGTTCAAGCCCCTATCATGATAAGTCCTAATTTTAATAGATATTTCTACCTATATTCTTTTGCTTCTAACCATACTATTGTTGCTATCTTAAAATAAAAATAAGATGACAAGGAGTATGCCATAGCCTTCATGATCACTAATTTGAAGAATGTAAAGTTGAATTAACCTATTTTGGATAGGAAATATTACGCATTAGTGAAGGCTATAAAGAAATTTAGACACTACATTTTAGGAAATCAGACATATGCCATAATGTTTGATCTAGATATCAAATTGAACTTGGGATAGAATGAACTTAGGGAAATAAGAAGAAAGTGGATGACAAATCTTCAATAATATGACTTAGAGATAAAATCTACTAATTTAGTAAGAGGTCAAGGTCTTATCTAACTCATTATAAACATTGATACTTGTATTTATGAATTATAGGTAGAAGTGAACCGAGTACCTAGTGGAGATTGGTATAAGGACACTGTCCATTACTTGTTGTATCGATCATGTCCCCCATACCTCAAGAGAGAATAGAAAATATCCCTCAGGTTGAGATCATCTCACTTTATGATTAAAATAGGGGTCCTCTATAGAAAGAACTATAAAATCATTTATTTGAGGTGTGTTTCTAAAACTAAATCCACTGAGATCATGGACAATTTCCATGACAAGATAGGAAGTGGCCATCCTTCAGGATGTACTAATAAACAAAATATATCAAAGGATGGTTATTATTGGCCAACCATTTTCAAATATGCACATGCTCATGTGTGAACATGCCACCAATGTTAAGTATTTGACCAAATACAAGTAAAGAAAGCCATGCTTTTGCAACATGTAATTGAGGCAAAGCCATTTGAACAATGGGGCCTAGACTTCATTGGTATAATCAACCCCAACTCCTTGATGGGACACAAATTTGTACTTACCACCATAGACTATTACACTAGGTGGATCAAAGTAGTGCCCACCAAGAATACTAAAATGATTGATGTCTTTAAGTTCCTTGAAGAAAACATTATCACTCAATTTGGGACACCCCTATGACAATGGACCAACCTTTTCTTCCACTGAGTTCACTGAATGGGAGTATTATAATAAAGTCATCATCAAGTGTGATTCAAATAATACCCTCAAGGTAATGGAGTGGATGAATCCACTAATAAAAACTTGATGAATGCTATTAATAAGTTTACATAAAATAAACTAAGATAATTTTAGTCCATGTTAAAATATGCTCTATGGGTAGACTAAACTAGATATAAGTAGAGAATCAAAGTATCCCCATTATTATTAGTTTATGGGTAGAAACCTATATTTCCAATCATGTTGAGGCTACCATGTGATGAAAGAGTGCATCCTAAGATACTAAACATCATCTAAATGGAGGATTCTAGAGATGAAGCATTGAAAAGTTTTAGTAAGCATTAGGATGTTGTGAAAATATGGTTCAACAAGTGAGACAAAATTAAAGTGTTGTGAATCTTAGACTTAGTCCTACTATGGTACAAAGCCCATGAGAAAAAAAAAACATGACAAGTTCACTCCCCTCTAGATTAGACCCTATCAATTATTAGAGATACTCATTGAAAATGCATCCAGACTCAAAAACTTGCAAGGGAATGACTTAGCCTTCCTAGTCAATGGGAAATACATAAATCATTACTTCTTTTCTACTCTATCACAAATCCTAGAAGGACAATAAGCTTGTTTAGAGTTAGACTAAGTAGGGGTAGTTTATTTTCCTTTTCTATCTTGATTTCTACTCTGCTTTCCTAATTTGCTTTTCCATTGTTCTTTTTTCACTTTCATGTTGTGTGTTTATTTGCTATCATGTTATTTAGATTATTAATAAGTCTTCTAGACAAGAATTCTTTGGCTCAATTTGTAATAATCTGATCCTAAAATGGGAAAAAGGGATTATTAATCTTAAACATTGGTAATCCAAAGTTTGGAAACCTCTAGCAATGTCCTTGTTTAGAGAATTTGGGTGGGGTTAATCAGAAGTTAGTCTTCTCATGAAAATCCTAAGTTATTTTAAGGTTATAATATGGTTTAGATGATAGAACATTTTCTTGAACAAGAGTTTGAAGAGTGTGAACATCACATTATCACTCAAATATACTAAATGAATTTATTAGGCATAAATTGTTGTCTAAGGATGAATAACATTTAGACCATGTCTTAACCTAATCCTTACATTTGGCTAATTCTAGTTCCAACCATTCTAGTTTATTAATGTAGGTAATAAAAAAAGAAAACAAATGATACACCAATGAAGAGAAATCATAAACTACTTCATATTCCATGAATGGTGATTTACACAATATCTATCAGGGATATAGACACTTGGATTTTAGTAGAGCAAGGCCTGGAGTGGAGCCAAAGGTATCTCTATTGAGGCTATAGATGTTTGGCTGACAATAGATCAATGCCCACTCCATCCTTAATTTAGCAAAGCAATATTATTTAAATCTAAAGAATGCTTGAGTCATTTAATGTCTAGTGTTTTAAATATTGAAAGGTATCATTTATGAACCTAATGGCAATGATTATTGAAATTCAAATAACACACATAGTATGATTGTCCACAAGGTTTAAAATCTAGTTCTAGCTTGTGAGCTTTCATTAGTTCTAAAAAGAAATTTTAATATTGACTAAGAATCATAATGAGGTGACTATTTCTTGATTCATCTTCGAATAGAAGATATATATTCTAATAATTTTCAATGTTTCCTAATATAGGTATCCATTTAATAATGCTTAACTGCCCCTATTCCTAGAATTGGAACCCTTATTTCCTAAATTTTCCAAAATGCCTAAGATGCCAAGGTTGCTAAGTTATTTATCCACATAGCCAATGTGATTTAATAATTATTATAAATTTATGGTTAATTATTTATTTTAAAATACTTATTGACACTCAAAAATATTCAATTTCTTTCAAATTTTCTTCTAGTGTCATGAACTAGAATCTTACAAATAGCATTCTTAACGTAAATGTATAGAACACATAACATTATACCCATTATGCATTCAGATATCAATACCAAGGAAGTATAAACTAGAAAAATTGTATGATACGCAATAACCTTATTCATTAATCAGATTTTAAATAGAGAATAAAGTACATTACACTTTAAAATAGATTATATGCTTAAGTAAAGATACTTAATGGCCTAGAGGCTCATAGGCAATCTTGGGAACTACAAATGGAGCCTTAATGGTATTCATAATACTCCTTAATCTAATGGTGGATTATTATAATGTATCCAAGTTTAATATATTCTCTACATTGATTCACATCTCTTTTTATTTCTATTTTGAGCTCTTTTATAGTCTATAGGAACATCTCTTGCTAGGATGGAGTACAGACACCGAGTGCCAAGCTAGATCCTTTATTGATCATTCTACCAACTCCATCACCTTTCAGCCTTCATGATATAGTCACCACATCTCATAAAACCTATAAGATACCCCAATAATCTTGGAAATGGTTAGCCTCTTACCATCTAGCATAAGTTGTGTTAAATCTTCTAGTTAGTGCCAAGATGCCAAAATAGCAATCATCATGCCAAGTGATCACCTTTTACTAATGTGTCTTTCATTAGAATTTGAATCCCATACTTACTGAAATAAGGGCCCAAAATTATTTTTAATTCTTATTTTTATCTATTGGTTTTATATTTTGCATTGATAATTCCAAATTGGTTATATTTTTCTAGGTTGATGCACACATGAGAGAGTTCTAGACTGGCTAGATGATGGAGACCTTATGGGGTCTACCCCTGATAGATGTTGAGATGTCCATGCTTGAGAGAGTAGGTATGAGTCATGTGTCATTCATATAGATAAGACATGGGATAAATACATGATGATTGAATTATTTGAGATATGGGATGTAAACACCTATGCTTTATGATTACCTATTAGGGAGATGACTTTTACCTTAGAAGATGTGTATAGGATCCTAAAATTTCCTATTTCTAGGTAGAGATCCATATTATAGGAAGATATGGATGATTGGGCTATTTAGTGGGATACTATGTGATTTTATGCTATGGATATAGGGACTCATCATATAGGGAGACATAATGATATATTATTGTTACCCATTGCCACTTTTGATGTTCCATATTTTCAAAAGTTCTTAGCTATTTTATTGGATTCATTTATGGATGTAGATGGGAGTGGGGTATTTATATCATATAGGATACATGAGATAATAAATGATATATAAGATCATGGCACTATATAATCATGGGTTCAAATGATGCTAGCCCATTTGCACCAAGATTTATACTGTTTTACATAGGAGATGTGTGGTAGAGGTATTAGATCATATACATTATTACACCATTAGGAATATGAGAAAATAATAGTGAGAAAGATGGTGTTTCCTTTATGATATGATTGGGATCACTTTCATTCATTTATAGAGAGGTGGACTGGGATGACCTACATGCTTAGGAGGAACATGATGTAATGTTAGCATGTTCTAGATAGTTTGAAAACTAAAGACATTATTTAGAGGCCCAACAAGGGTTATGGGGGATGGATTGAGGATGGTGCTCAACATAGATTCAAGTGATTTATTGGTTTCATGAGCATTGGGTCAATGTTTATAATCATTTCTAGTATGATAAGGTGATATGATAGTTTGGTGTTTTTCAAGATGTGCCCCAAGTGCCAGTGGTGTGGTTGAGGAGTTTTTAGGCTCTAGTGAGGCCAAGTAGTAGGCCTAAGTCATCAACTATAGAGTTAGACCTGATTCTATTGATAGAGTGGGATATTATGATTGGCATATAAGACATGGATGGCATAGAAGTCATTGATGCCTATACAACTTGGTGTAGAGATCATAAGTGGGCACCTCTATTTTTGATAGGTAGGATTGTCCCATAAGATATATTGGATGTGGGTCCCCTTAGTTCTATTAATGGTAAGTTTTTTATATATTTTTATACATTATATGTATTTGATTCACTCATTTAATTAGTTAGGAATATGATGTATTTCGTGGGTATGTATAGGTTTAGGTCATGATGAGTACTAGGAGACTACCATTGAGTATGTGCTAGATGTATTGATATAAAGTATTCGTAATGATGTTATGGAGTATGGATTAGTGGAGGGCGACATTGATGTTACCAGTATTCATGTTGATTAATTTGATAGAGCTATGATAACTACTATAATATATATATTAACAAATGTAGATAAAGATGAGGCATGCATAAATTTACATAGATAGCCCATATATGCACCCAATCCTTTAGGTGGGGCCAATATTTGAATAGTGGATTGACTACATATGTCTATAACAAGAACATGTAGAGTGTATGGCCATGCTGGGTATATATTATGAGAGAGAGTATAATAAATCATTGATTGAGGTCATAGAGGGAGAGTGGAGCCTCTAATTCTAACATGGATAAGTCTAAGAGTGATAATGAGGGGACTAGTCCTAATAGCCATGTCTGCATTATTGAGTGATGTACTATGCTTGTATTCAAACTATATTTTGATTTATATATATGGATGTTCATTATTATATTGGTATATAGATATATTTATATTATTTATGTTTATACGTGTTTTATTATTTTGATTATTTTAAATGGTTATATTGGTATATGGTATTTGTCTAAGTAGAGATAATGAATTTTTTATCTGTTTACAAATGTTTAGGTATACATGTGTAGTGGACTAGGAATTTTATTTATTGGTATATGTTTAACAAGTTTTTAACAGGATATCTATGTGTAAATCATGTGACTATGGTATGTAATATCTAAACCTAGATGGCATGGTGAACCAATGGCCATATTTCTTATTCTATTTTGGTGTATAAGTAGATTATAATATTGAAGATACATGTGATACATTTCTATTGTCTAGGTGTGTAGACTCTATACAAAAATATCTTGATTTTTTGGTGTGATAAAACTATACTCTAAGATCTATGATCTATGGATAATATCTTTATTAGATACTGCACTATGTTTTGATGTTTGTGATCTCTTTTAAATATCTTGTTCAGTTGTTGAATTGAGGTTGTATTTTGATTGTTGTAATTATTTCCAAATATCTTGATTGGTGTTCAAACTAATGTTGTGATATAATCTCTATATTTATTTCCAAATATATTTGTAGGTGTTCAAATGAATTCTATTCTTTGATATTTGTAGTTATTTCCAAATATCTTGATAGGTGTTTGAACTCATGCTATGTGTTGATCTCTATGAATTGAATTCCATATTTGTCAAATCTATGGTGTAAAAAATTGATCATAAATAGGTGTCCTAGAAACCACATGGATTATATAATGAGTAAATAGTGGCTCCTTAAATGGAATGTCTTAGGATAACTCTATCAAGAGGAATGTGATGTAGGAGAGTGTGGATATTGAGATTTTAGTTCCCTATATGTGAATGTTATAATGCCTTGATTGACGTATTGTTCAATATAGGATTGGAGTGCCTAATAATTATTATTTGAATGTTCATTTATCTTATTCAAATCTCAATATGTCTTATTGTGTACCTTATGAAAATGGTGTGCTAGATGATGATTAGTAGGAGGAAGTGTGATCATCTCCTTATCTAATAATGTAAGCAAGATGTCATGAGGCCTATCCCTATCTAAAAATTATATAACCCCTCTATGTGTTTCTTGTGATCTACTCACTATAAGAGGTGCTCTATGAAGTGGATATTTTCCCTTATTGATAATCTTTATCGGTTATTTTTCTTCCACTAGTTATTTAGTTAGAAGTGGAATAAGTTCGTATACCATGTTATATGATTGGGGATCTGAGATACCTACATTTGAATCTACCTCTAAATGTGTAACCACTATTAACAATTCTCATTCTAAAACTATAGTTGTGTTATATATATTCCAAAATGATTTTGATGTATGATATAATAATTTCTCCTTTAGAGGAAAAATTAGGCCTTTGGCAAAGATGAACTGTACCTATAAATCTATCAACTAGTAAATCAACTGATGCAAACATGATTTGAATCATAAAATGCATTTAGTTTTTGGTCTTGTCTCACCCTATTAAAATAAAGCTAACCTCTCATGTGTGACTCGAGGTCCCTTATTTTTTATGTAGTTCTTGAGAAAGACTACTTATAACTCCTCATATGTATGTAGTGACCCACTAGGGATTATATACTAAAATTAATTTAGTGTTCCCCCATCTAGGGACCTTAGAAATATTGTAGTAGAGTGAACTTATTGATAACATGTTCTATGGATTTCTCATAATCCTAAAGGTACAATTATGAGTATCCACGCCCATAAAATAATGTAAATCACATTTTGATCTATGATTATGGATGAAGTATAATCTTGAACAATAATGCTAATATTGGGACAATAGTGCCATGTGTAACTATTTTCTTATTATGGTGCTAGTGTCCCCTTTTTAAGAGTTATTTATAACTTTTAGGGAACCTATGAGAGCGTTTGGGGGGTATTGTAGGTGTTTTTGTGTCTATTGGGAGCTTTCCCATGTCATTATTTTAGTTTAATCTCTTCCAAAACCCTAATGATTACCTACATACATGAAACCATAACCAAATAAAATATAAAATGTAATAAAAAAATTAGGTTGTGAGATGTTATGATTGCACATAGTATAAACCTTATTATCTTGGTTACTACCTACATTAACCCCAATGCTAAGGGTCTCAGATTTCATTTAGTTCTCCCTTATGGAACATGCATAATCAACTTGCATAGTATGCTATAATTACTTTCACTTAGGCCCTTATTTGATGAAGCATGTAATGTCTATTTGTGATATCTGAGTAGTATGAGAATATTGAGATGTACTATTAATTGATTTTATGTAATTATGTGTCAAAATAGTAAGTGATAGATGTAAAATGTCTTGTGAGGCTATTTATATAGAAAGAACTTTGATTTGAATATAAGACCTTGTTCACTAGTTGAAAATTTATAAATGAGAGATAAAGAAACATAAGAGAAGGCTCAAGATAGGGCTAGGACCCAAACATGAGAGAAAATTACTATTAGACACTAGACCCATAATTGGACACTATCACCACATGGTGATACTATCCTAAAAATGGAGCTAGATCCAAGTTACATAGGATAAGATCCCCTGTGACTGGGATGAGGTGAATTAAGACCACAAGGGGTGTAAAAAATAGGGAAGATAATACATGATAAATATCAAAATACCCAAAATGACTATGCATAGAAGGATTTTATTCATCACTAAGACCTCCATGTGAAAGAGAAACAAAAGAAGTAGTACTTATGGTTGATTGACCAAACTAGTGTGTATACAAATAATTAGCCTTAAGGTAGGACAACAACATACAATACTCTTTTAGGAAGCAATAACTCCATAATATTATTTCAATGGGACAACCTAAAATATCCTTCTACCAAAGAGAAGACTCAACACTTTATTGATTGATTTATTGATTGATTTTTCCCTTTTTTGTAAAACAATTCCATGAATAAAATTGTGGTGATAAAAAAATTTAATTATTCTTAGATCAATGTTTTTTTTTGATCTTTTAGTTATCATGATATGATATTTATAAAAAAACATACCATATAAACTTGTCCAAATCAAAGATATAATACCAATCTAAATGAAATTACTTGGACGATTCAAAATAATAGAATAATATTTCACATAATTAAGAATATAATAAATATATCCATAACAACAATTGGAGAAAGATTAGAATACTTGAATATTATGATTGAGCCACTTTAAGGGGGAAACCTCCACAATAATTCAATAAGATCATAATTTGTAATATGATCCTTTAAGACTAACTACTACCTCTTATATATACTCTATTTATCCATGGTTATTCTATAGGGAGACCTAATAATAACATATATAAATGTGATAAGAATATAAAATAGGTAGATATGCCACAATTTGGCCACATATATCCATAGACATGCCATAAGAATAAGGTATTATCAGTCCTACTGATTATGTTTAAGTATTACCTTAGCCCAAGTTTGACCCCTCACCTACATGATGGCCATATGAGCCATATTATGAATTCCATAAGATTGATAGTAATTAGGCCAAGGATTATCATACATATTAGAAATCATTATCATAAAAACATGCATCATGTTTAAATCCTAACACATATGCTAAACCTCCATAGTTAGCTATTAATATATGCACATATTTTCATGCAACAAATATGCATACTTATACTCATTATTTACAACTTTGACAATACATCAATGAGTTTCATCTAGACATCATATAGTCTCCTAATAGTAAGAACTTGCCTCTACCTAAGATACTTCCAAAGTATATCCCTACACATTGTGATGTTAAATGAATTTTTCATTAATGTGATATACATCATAGAGATAAGTATATATCACTTTAGTATCACTTCTATGACTTCCCATGGCATGCACCATCACTTCTCAACAATGCACTTAAGGATGTTCAAAGGCAAAGGCTTAGCCTTCCTCATAAGCAACATCATTCCAAAGATCTAAAGATATTAGTCACATTACATTATCATTTAATTACATTTATTACCATTCATAAGGGGTTTTAGATTACCATATTTCTTCCAACATACCTTACATCCTTCATAGAGACTATGCATCAAGTAGTCCTCACATGACTCTCTATAAAGATAGATGAGACTATGATTATAGTCTACTTATAGATACAACAAGATTTTTTTGATGTTATTAATGGTTTATGTCATGAAATATATTAGAATTTGTGATCACATTGATGTGCTACATCACATTATTACTCACATTTATATCTTAGTTGGATTTGATATTTACATTTCACTATAGCATTTTAATGTATTGTTTATATCTTGATTTCATGATTAATATATTTAACCTTTGTAATATACTTTATACATTCATGATAGTCTATCTTACAAAAATTTCTTGATAATAATGTCATTTGTTAAAAACATTTGTAGAATTCATTCTTTATGATCTTTTATATTTCGAAATCACTTCTTTATTTTACCCTATTTTGGAATTTTTTTTCCTAATATTCATGCTTATGTTATCTTGTTTAATGAATGATATAGCTATTTATGTAACATGGATATTTTACCAAACTAAAAATTATCTTATTGCCCTTGTGATCAACTAAAAACCATATTCATAATTGTATCATTTATTACATACATGGATCTCTTATGATCCTCATTTATCCCTTATGATTTTTTCATTTAAAAATACCACATAGGTTAGTCTTGAGATTGCATACTTACTTGTGGGAAAGTCTAAAAATATTTAAAATATGACATAGTCTTTAATTACTTCTCTCTTATAACCAAATTTTAAACTTTCTTGTGACTATCACTTATATCACTTATGACTAGTTTTCCAAATCCATATGAAGGAAGAAAAAATTCATAAAAGTTAAAACCCAAATCATAAAATAAAAAAAAGGCAATGATAAAAATGGAATTATAAATTCAAAAGTAAAAATTACACCAAAATACATGATTCTTCTTTGGCACATATCATATCCTATTTGAAGCTAAAACTTCACAATTAGCCTCATTATAGAGCTAAGGTCTATTGGGGTGGGTAGGCTAGTAGATTGGGATATGAGGTCTCACTATACTATTTGGTGCCACCTAATTTATAACACAATTACCCAATCTTTGTAGTATCCCAACATATCTATAAGGGGTCCTAAGGAATGGGGAACACATTATGGGAAGGTAGGCCAATTTTAATTTTTATTACACATATAACCTTTATGAGATAATATATATACATCATTCGTTAATCTAAGCTTTTGAGTCTAATATTGAGAGTTTCATAAGTCTTGATGTTCAAACAATTTCTTATCACTTTTAATTTAGCTTATTGTGTCTCATTTATAATAATGATTGTTAGAATGCCTATGTGATACTTTCCATTCATTAATTAATCACATTACCCCTGATATTCCCATTGATGAATATCATTTATTATTTGATCATACCATTGATCACAATTCCTATTTTCACAACTAAATGATTTTTATCTTGTGAGTTCTAATATAAGACCTAAGATAGGACCATGCCTTCTCATAAAATATCCCTATCTCCCATAAAAAAAATGTGCCTCATTTTTCCATGTTCATATATGATCATACTCTTCTAAATTATAGATTAACATAAGCACTAAGTTACTTTATCATTTTTACATGTTTCTTTGTTTGCACTCTTATCATATATTGACATTTCACTTACTATGTTTTTTTTGGCATCTACTTTTTATCTTTTATTACGCATTAGAAAAACATTGATTTTACATCTTTTTGACACATCTTTACTAGTTCACTCTTTTTAAATTAGTTTTCATATTTTTTAATTTTATTGACTTACAATTTATTTTTACATTCTTCTACTTATGATTATTTTTTAACATGCATTTTTTTATAGAAAATAATAACACAAACATCATACATTTTTATTATAACATAAATAAATCAACAAATAATGTTATTAAAAAAAACACATCCATAACATCCACGAGTCTTAAACATAAATCTCTATATATATGTGGATCAAAGTTTGATACAACATGATATAATCATAATACAAAATACATATCTAAGGCTAAGATCCATCATGAGAACATGATATTCTACCCATAGAGGCATGTGATTTCTCTCTCTAAATAGTTTTTTGTAGTGACTACATCCATTATCAAAGCCCATAAACCTATCCCTACAAATTGGGCACTTAGTCCCTAACATGTGTCAACTATCTTGTTATATCTAAGTGGGTATCTCTCTCCTCAGCTAGTGAATACCATTTTCATAGATCCCCTTGACCCATCCCTACTAATACTATAGCTCGATACATGTTTGATAGTATTTATAGCTATTGAGGTGCCTCACCAGCTAATTAAAACCAATTAGCATATGCATGAGCTAAAGGAACTTCATGATCAACCATCTACATAGTATTATGTTATGGTATCACTCCATCTAATCTATCATGATGGGGTGTCTCTACCATAGTCTCCCACTAGGTCTCCTCTACTGTTACACTTGCAAAATGTAAAACCAAAAATATATTAGATCACACATATATCTCCAAAATCATACATATCTCTAAGTAGGTATGTTTATCTACATAAAATCAAAATAATCATAATGAATTACATCTTATTCACTAATAGTTTCTCCATAGATTGACCATCGAGCATGTCTTACAAGCCATGGATCCATAGTGGTATGAAACCTATAATGGATAGGTTGAATCACATGAGCATGTCATGTTCCATCATGAATCCATTGCATAATATACCAACTTAATGTAGGCTACATTACTAGATATCCATGTGGTTGTGTCTCTAGCTATATAGATGGCTGCAATGGAGCTTTTATATATCTTTATCACCATGTGTTGTCTTTGGCACCTATTTCTATGTTACAACAGCTAATACTCTATCTCCTTGTTGTTTTTCACATATTTATTAAAAAAATCTCACTCAGTGAGGTCATATAATGAGAAATTCTACTAGTATGCCCATAATTTTCACTCGAATATTCTCCCTCATATGTTAAGACCAAAATGAAGGAATCACTATTGGAGACACTAAATGTGGAAATGCAAACTATCTTTGTACACAATGTGGATCCACCTACCAAGGGTCATGTCCAATAATTCATAGTCTACCCTATGCCTAAAAATTACTAATCCATGATCACCAAATATCCATCATGACCTAATATAGGTGCCAAATAATATCACCCCATGTCACACTTCATAATTTAAAGGCATGTGGTACAACACACACCACATTATCTTGTGTCCACATCTGCACACATGGGAGAACATCATCCATAACATGAGGTAATCCTATTGACCTATATATAAGAAACCTCTCATAAATATAACTATCAAATTGAACAATGGTCTCTATAGTCTACTTACTAGTCCTTAATGAAAATGATATAAAAATCATGCACTAATTACACCCAAATCATAGAACCCAAGTTATATAATGTGTCATACTCTAAAATTAAGAAACACAAATATATAAAATATAATGAAACCTTCCCATATGACTTGTGACATATTAATAAAATTAGCACAAATATAATAATGACCTTATAGATATTTATAATGATTGAAACATACACGTAAAAAAGATATACCACTAACCCAGGCTAGATATATCTCCCAAGCCTATATCCCATGACACTAAGGATCACCTATCATCATCTAATATTAGTGTATTACACACCATAGGTGCACCAATAATTGGTAATACCAATAAGTCATGCACATCCTCTATAAATACTCACCTCAATGGTATGCCCATCCACAATCCATCAAAATGTATTCATTAACCTCTCCAATGTTCCTTGGAACATGGACACTAAGTCAATGCTTAGTGGGATATGTTGCATCTCCATGATCCTACAAAAACTAATTGTATTAAGATGAAACCAATCAATAATGGATGATATATATAATAGATATGGTAACCAAAATGTATCCACTAGTCTCTAAAATCTTCATCACCTCTAAAAAATGCAAAATAATAGAGCACTTATTAGATATTTATCCAAAAATTGACATAACACACAATTTAAAAATTCAAAAACTAATAAACAATAAAATTTACTACTTCATAAGCCATGTACAACACTACATCATTCCCATTTATCATCTTCCTGACCATATTGACCATGTACACAACTACATTATCCATCTATTATACTCAACACTATTGGTCATATAACTAGTCTACATCAGCTCTATCAAAACTTAGACTATATTGTCCTTTATATACTATATCAACCATTTATGCACATTAATTTATCTAATAAATATGTTATTGGATATATTTATATTCTATCAATCATAGTTTATGTTATCAACCACCCTACATAAAACTATATTGAACATCATAAACATTAGTATCCACTTACAAAATACCTCCCTTTCTAATTGCATTGGCTTGTGTGATGTTTTAATACTTTTGTAGTGGTTTTTCACTATATCATCACAAATATATTTTACCTATTTTAGGAAAATATTTTTCTTATGCTCTTTCTATTATAATTACTACTCTATTACTACACTATATGGGGAAAATCCCACTACATGGATTTGCCAAAGTATCTACTTTTTCTAATCTAACATTTTGATTCTAAAAGGTTAAAAATTAGAAATAAATACACCCCATACATGGAATATGCCAATAACCACTCTGATCCATCCTCTAACTCATCCACTACCTCAAGCTTAGGCCATTGTGTCCCCATTTTACAAATTGTGATATACAAAGATTTGATGTCAAATAATAGAAAATGTGTAAATAAATAGCAATTGATTCATTTTATAGTCAAAATTCAAAATTTCAAGCTTTTAATTATTTACTAAGAAATTATGTGTTTTAATAATAACTTTGTTTTTTTACATTCTTTTCACAAACCAAAATAAACTTAGAATCTTGACAAAGTAGAGGTTTTTTTAGTGATAATGCCATATTTTTGTAAAAATTTCAAATTTTATATTTTTCTTAGGTTCATCTCTTGTTTTAAAAACTAGATGGCTTTTTTCATCTACTACACTCACAAATTATTTTCCATAATGATAAGGCAAGTGAAGGTATGTATTTAAAAAATTATTTTCTTTCATTTATTTTTAGCTTTATACTATAATTTGTCAGCTTAGTTAGTGTGTTACTATGTTCTTTTTGGAAGGACCATTCCATGTTAAAATTAGGTGAAATATGATGATCTTCAAGTGGGGAATATGTATACACACAATATTTTTACCTAATAGATCCCATAATAGAGGGTAAATTCACTAAAACCCATTGTATATGTAGTTATGTCAAGGTATGATTAGTTATATTCACTAAACCTAACTAGATGATCACTCATCACACAACATCAATTGAGAGGGCTTCAAAGCCTCTAGGCAATAAATATATTGCAATAAACCTAACTATATCTCTAATGGAGGAACTAATCTAATCTAGTGTTACCAAAAATTGAAATACAAATAAGGAGGATGGTTAAAACAAAATTAAAAGGGGTAAGGAACCATATTAGGAAAATAAAGGCCTAGGTTACCTAGGGTGTAAAATGGAATGTTTAAGTAACCATATAGCCACACTAAGTTTAAGTGTAGAGGAGATTCAAATAAGGATTTATACATTCAAACTATCAATTATGAAATATCTATCTACCAAATGAAAGGGCTACGGTTAAAAATACTTACCTTTAATAGAACCCGTCAAGCTTCAATCTCCCCCTTGGTGATTGGTGCTTTGCAAGAGATTATTATGGTTGTAAGGATCAAAATGGTTGAAATAAAATCTAGTATAAAAGTCTTCTCTTAGTTACATCCAAGACTCCATAAGACAAGTTATTTCCCTTCAAAAAAAGATATAAGCAATGGCTTCTTCATATGCAGGCTAAAGTAAAATTGCAATTAATAACAGTGTGAAAATGAATGTTCTTCTCTATCATATTAAAATGGGACTTGTGTTTATAGTGATAGATGATCCTAAACCCTTATATAATTTTAACTGATAATATCAACTTGACTCGACATAGTTTAAAATTCATTATTGACCATCAAATTAGGTGGGCCCAAGATGACTTTGTTGTGGAGTGTGCACTTTAAATTTTTTATTATATCAACCTAGGCTGACCTAATTTTAATTTTGGTAGGAAGTGAGAAATACTTCATCGACCTAGGTTGATATAGTCGATAAATTTAGGTCTTAGTTTAGTTAGGGACTATTAAGAGGAAGACTTTTTATTGGATCATGTATGTGGCATTTTATAGTGTATATAGGCATGATAGATTTAAACAATAATCTTGAAAAGCACCAATGGTATACCCACACCTTTCCTAATGCAACCTTTAAGGCATGCACTCAAAGAGATTGAAATTCAATAGGTTGATACAAGAGAAAAAAATCATTAAATGATAAATAGTGAAAATATTGTGTGTATATAGGAGGTCTCATTTTATCATTATATCCTCATATATTTCTAATGGCACATACTTTCTCACACAAGCAACCAATATTCATAATAAAATAATGGGTCTATAAGAGGTCCTAAGGAGTAGGTAAAATTATGTGAGAAGGTTGGATCCTTTTAATTTTCATACATATAGCCTTAATGGGATGATCCATATACTTCACTTGTTATCCAAAGTTTGTGCATACTAGGTGGAGTTTCTTAATGTCTTTGATGTTGATAGTTCTTACCCTTTCCCACTTATTTAGAGTGTCTCCCCTTTACTAAGGATTTATAGATGACCTATATGGTGCCTTGCATCCTTATTTTAATCATATGTTCCTAGGTATCCCCTTTATGGATATTAATTTTAACTAATCATGTCCTCTCTTATCTAACTTCATATTTGGCTTTTCACTGTTACTTGTGATGCCACTTGGATTTTTCAGTTTGTGAGTTGGATTGTAAGACTTATGGAAGTCAACTAGTAATTCATAAAAATCTTCATCACCCTTCATTTCCACACCATATTGGTCATCATAGTCAAGTATTTATATGGTTGTGCTCCCTTACATCATATTATAGAATAAGTACTGATTTCAAATTTTGACTCATAAGAGTCTTTTGCTTATTTTACCCTTATGTTCTTGTTTGATTTTAGTAGACTTTACTTATCTTACATAGGAAATTCTTACAATTATTTGTGTCTATATTTATGTTTGATATAAGTTGACTTGACTTGTCTTACATTTTGGGATTACATTTTTAAAATCATTTGTGTCTTTCATTTAAGTTGACTTTAATTTTTGGCTTACATATTTACAATCTTTCTTTATGTTTGATATAATTTGACTTGACTTGTCTTACATTTTCAATAACATTTCCCTATGATAAATTTTTATTTTGTATTTATTTATGTTTGATAGACTTGTCTTACATTTTGTACATTTCCTTACAATCATTTGCATTTTTCTTTGGTTTTTATTTTAATAAGTTGACTTGTCTTACATGGGATGACATTTTTTTTACATATCCTTATTTCATTATATTTTTCATTGTACTACATTAAATATTTTTATTTATAATATTTTACATCATTTCTAATAGGACTTAATATGTTTCGATTTTATTTTTCATCTTTCTTTATTCATCTTAGATTTTGTTATTTTTTACCACGAATTTTCACACTTTTTATAAAAAAATAATAAAACATACATCATATTAAATCACACTTCAAAATTTAAAATTTCATAGCTTTCAATTATCTACCATGAGATTCAATTTATAACCCATGTCTTTGTTTTCATAGGTCATTTTCATGAACCTAAAGAAGCCTTAGAATCTAGGCGAGAAAGATTTTTTAGGTGTTAAGATAAAGTTTATGAAAAATTTAGAATATTATTTTATTTTTCAAGTCTTCCTCTTATTCTTCATGTTGGGTACCTTCCATTACTTGTGACACACACAACATTATCCACAATCAGTAAGGTAAGTGAGGTTATGTATTTTTGTTTTATTTAATTTCATTTAATGTCAATTTTTTAATAATTTATTTCAATTGTGCTCTTTAGTGTTGTTATGTTTCTTTCATAAAGCACCATCCAACATTACACTACTATGAAAAATAATGAAATTAATGTGGGGAAATATATACACATAATTTTTTTCACTTTATCATTTACTAACACTTTAATTTGCAACAAGTTTTTGATACGTCAATCATACTAAGTGCATGTTTTAAAGGATGCATCAAGAATGTAGTGGGAAAGGCTTGTGGTAATTTACAAGAGATGTTATTATATATTGATTATACCATCACTTATATCCATTTTATTTCCTTCAAATGTTAATCAATTTATCCATTATATCTAATTTGTATCAATATTTTCTAGTTTCTTTATATACTAAGGTATCACCCTGGCTGATATCATCTATTTTATTCTATCACCATTTTTGTATTATATCAAGTAGACCAATATAATTATAACTATGGTTTATGACATTTTTATTATATCAGCTTGGCCAATCCTATTATGTGTCATTTGACATCTTCTAACTATATCAGTCAAGTCAATATCATTAACTTAGAGTTTAGATTTGGGTTTGAGTATTAGAACATTGTATATAAGGTCAAATTTCATTATAAACATATCATATATCACCCTTTCACTTTGATTTCCATGGAATTTTTACCCTAAATAAGTGTCAAGAGAGTTAGTGGCTTAGAAAATTATCTTGATGAGTCTTGTCTTATGTTGTCATTGAAGCTCAATATGAATAGTCATTGGGAGTTCCTAACTAAGGATATCTAGGTCGTGATCTAGCCATTTGAGGTCCTCAACATAAAAAAATATCTTATAAATATATACTTCAGCTAAGGGGGAGATTAAAGCATCGATTTGTTCACCGTAAGATATGTCTTTATATCCCTACATTATTTACTTTAATTAGTTAGTATAATAGATATTGATTTATTTATTGTAAATTGAATGAATGTATTATATCCTTGTTTAAGATTTATGTATACCAAATAAGATGGTGTAGCAATATGATTTTTTTAACTTTACATAAATCAATTTAGGATGTATAGACCCATATTTGTTTGTTCATTTAAACTTACCCATTTACACTCATTCTAACCCATCTTTTTAGTTTAGTTTATATCCCTTTATAACCATAATTTACAACTATTTACCATTGTTTAGATGTAGTGAGAACTACATCCTTCTATCATAGGTTTAGGATTTAGAATTATTCCTCTTGACATTTGCATTTTAGGTTACCCTTTACTATAACTACAAAATTTATTTGATTAAACCTACTCAAGTCATAGTCTCTTGAGAAATGATAAGTTTAGCTTATCCTAACACACACAGATATATATATATATATATATATATATATATATATATATATAGATGGTATTTCATGGAGCTTATTAATCTAATGGAATCCCAAAATTTTAAATACCCCATTACTAGGTATAATTAAGAATCAAGTAGCCACTATGGTGGTGCTTACTTGAAGAGGTATCATAATATGATTGAGAGTGTATTGTATATTTCCATTAAAAACTTTTACCACTCTTTTATTATCTTATATATCCTTTTTGTGTATCTAAGATAGTTGAGAAATGTCATTATACATTTTTTTATCTTTAACCATTATCAACCATAACATTGTGTATGGGGTACTCATTGATCATAAACAAATATCATTATCATCGAATGTAATCATAGATCATTGTGGTAATATTCTCATAAGTATACCAATAATCATTCTTATTTGATGAATATCTTAGTATGAGGATGCACGTGGTATATATAATGTATATCACAATTATCCTTGAAGTATGTTTCTTTATGATTTGAAAATGGGTCATTAAATATTTTCAACAAGTATAGTTCACATTTGATTATGGTCCAAAATTATCTATAGGGGTGCTTAATAAAATGGTATTATCATTGATAATATATATATATATATATATCATTATTTACCTTGAATAATTTATTTGTGGAATATCCAACACATCGATGATAATCATAATAAGCATTCTCATCATGTAAACTAGATAAAGGTTTGATTTTATTGATCACTAGTGGTGTAGGGAAAGCTAAAAGGTTACACTTAAGTGAATTTTATGGCAATGTATGAGTAGGTTTAGGTAAGTTTGAAAAATGTCTCTTATGTGGAACATGTAAGAGAAAAATATTTTTTTAGTTATGATATTGCATTAACTATAAGCTTGGCTTCATTATTATTCTCATTTGATTTGTCATTATAAATTGGATTACATTTAAATTTGGAATTTGAATTAGTTATAGCAGTAGTGGTGTACTTAATTTTATTTAGTGCCTCATGATCTCTTAATGTATGGCATGACTCATCAAAAGGTTTTAATTTATTAAATAATATGGATTCATGAAGTGGTGAAAGTAATCTTTTCTTGAAGATATCTTGTAAATAATTATCTACCATAAGATTAGTTATATTAACTACCATGGTCTTATATCAAAGTATATATTTATTGATTGGCTCATTATACCCTCACTTGACTTTAGTGTTTTACCCTATTTTTTATTTAACATAAATGAATTGTATTTGATTATAAGTGTAAAAATGGAAAATATCAGAATGCTAAAGATGTATAATATTCAAATATTTAAATTTTAAAAAAGATGTTAAATATATAAAATTGTGTTTTTAAAAATATTAAGGAGAAAAAAAACTTAGATTACATATCAACACCCATTGACTATTCTAATTGTCCAATAGTGAAAAATAGGGTAAAAGTTTATTTTGCATGATCGTGATCTGAATTAAGAAAACAAATAAAATTTAGATAGGTCCATTGTAAGTGAAAAACATCGTAGTGTGTTCTAATCCGTTGGCCATGGACTTATCTCACTAGACTATGATAGACTATTGAAATGAATAGAAAAATAAAGTAAAATTACGAAAATGATAGATTATAGGTAGAAGTATAAGTTTGTGAACATGAGTGTTATAGGTATATGGTGATAAAATGCACCTTATTATTTTGACTATAGAATTAATTTGGTTGACTATACATAATAACTGATCATTACACCTGTTATACTTATAAATGACAAGAAATAATTAGATATCACAACTACTATTTGGCTACATTAAAATCACTATTTGTCTTATATTATATTTGAAACCCTTAGGTCACTTAGATAGATTAAAAACATACAAGAAAAAGAGGGAAGTGTAATGGGATAAGATGGCTCTGATCACCCCCTTAATGATTTAATGCTACCTATATATCCAATAATCAAAGAGGGAAATTAAGCCCATGTAGTTCTTCCACCTAGATTGAATGTGTAATTTTTATCCTTTGACTATAGGTGTGCTTCTATAAAATGTATTTGAAACTTGAAAATGATAGATCTTGATGCAAT
Source organism: Torreya grandis (assembly GCA_037957365.1). NCBI lineage: Eukaryota > Viridiplantae > Streptophyta > Pinopsida > Cupressales > Taxaceae > Torreya > Torreya grandis. Next base: position 1,663,028 of record JARHVA010003083.1, read on the forward strand.
TTAAATGGATCTTGAATTTTTTTATGGGTAATCCTTTTGAATAATTTAGAATTTAGGGAAAATAGGGTAGATTTACTTAATTTACAAAAGTATGTAAGATTGAGAGTAAAAAAATGCCAAGTGAGGTAAATAGTGACCCTTGACATGTATTTATGGGTGAGTATTTTGAAAATTTGATTTATAAAAACATGTAAAACTTGTGGGAAGACCTAAAAAGGATAATTTGAATTTTAAAAACTATTCATTATTTGGTATAAGATGAGGCTGACCTAATTAGACAATTATGCACTGTGCACTTATCCACTTAGTGTGAAACTACTTACAAACATCATAGAAAACTATAATTTTAGGGAATAAATCAAAAGTGATTATAGATAGATTGAGAATTTTACATTGAGAGATGTGTAATGATAATGAAAAATAAAGGGTCAATCCTACATATAGAGAAAATGCTTATAGGATGGTGAAAATGAGTCATTTAATTGTGTGCAAGTCATGTGGTTTCGAATCCATATATATTCAACATTTTCAAATGCTTATGACCAAATTTATGTGTCTATATCCAACCCCTTATTCTAATAATTAAATTAATAAAGTAAAGGATAAATAATAGAGTTTAAGTGTGTACAACCCACTTTGTCTTTGAGTAGTTATTTTAATTATGTAGGGAATTTAAATTTATAGAACCCTATAATAAATCATGAATTATTCATTATGTTCATTTTGAATAAATGAAAAATATTGAACTTTGAAAATTTTAAATGAGAGTAAGGGAGGATTACCCCTATATGTAGGTGAAACCAAATTGCCCTATACCATGTAATTAATAATTGAGAATTGTTCCCCCTCATTGAAGCACTTGGATAATTTAAACCAATGGTGAATTTAGAGTGATCAAGTCCAAATTTGGGTAGCTAATTAATCTCATGAGTTGGAAAGATGCATTATCCCAACTTTCAATAAAATAGAGTAGTACCCAATGTATTAAAAAAAAAGTGGAACCATGCTAGGTTCACTATAAGTGATGTTAAGACCATTGAGTATCACTAAAATTGAACGTACACCACCCACATTGATTCAAATCCCACTATTATAGATATATATAGATTCTAACATTACATGACTGAAATATAATGAATGATATTCATACCCCCATCATGATCACATTACTCATATAATTTACATCTAAATGAAATATTATGATTTTTTAATTTTCCATTTTGAAGTTTGAAACTTTGAATAAACATGAACATGAATGAGTATCATGTCCCTTTAATTATTAAAAAATGATATAAAATGATATGCACTATATTCTCAATTATAACTATATTATAACCTATCATTTTGATTTTGTAATTATTTTTCACATGCACATGCATAAGCATCGAGGTGTACATGATTATATATTTTGATTCTTCAAAGTTTGAGTGAATATATATGTTATATTACCCCATAATATATATCAATTTTTCAATATATAATTCTCGAATCTCTTTGAATCTTGGAAACCTTTATTATATATTTTTTAATTTTTACTCTATCCTAAATCTATTCAAGGAGGTTTAGATCTCTAAGTCAAGTCCACTTTGATTCCCACCTTTTGAGATGAGGGATGTAGCATGCAATTCACTTGTATTAAAATAAAATTTAATTTTATCATGTGATAAATATGTAATTATGTAGTATAATTTCAACATGTTGAGAGTATGTCATCAGAGAAATGCAATTGCCATTAAAGCATGTATGTAACATACTGAATTTGAGGCACACAAGTGTCATGTATATATAGATATAATAATTAAATAAATTAACCAAATTTGAAATAATTAAACAATAATGATGCATTATATGTTGCTCATAAAACACACAATCCTAACATGCAATCTCATACAATAAGGTAAAAGGCCACATTTAAGAAACATGTTCAAATTTCACATAAATAAATATTTCACACATAAGCATAAGGGGCAGAAACAAAGGACATGTTAAAATTTCACACATATCAAGAAATGATATCATATATAGGTTCAAGAAATTTTCACTTAAGGGCCAATGTAACACATAATAACTAATCAATATATATGCTATTATGCAAGAAAGTAAACATCAAAGGAGCATATAAAAAGTGAAAACTAGTCCATTCCATTCACACATATCCATGTCATATTGTTTGCAAAGTATAATATACATGTAGTACTATGTAAAATACTAGTGATTAGTAATAAAATTGTAAGATATGTAGTTCAACAATACATTGGAGGTCATAAATAGATATAACCTATTATAATGAAACCTTAAAAGAAGATGCCCCTAGTATAGGCATGGCCATTGGGTAGAAGGGAGTCCAACATATAAGAAAGCATATACAATTTATATAAAACACCAAAATAATATACCTCATGAAATGAATGTGTGTGTATAAAAGATAATATTTCATCTACCAAAAATATGTGATAAATAACATATGCAAAGAAGTAAACTAGAATCTCATGTCATTGATCAAGTCCCGATTTTTGATTTTTTGAAAATATTTTGAATGATTTTGTATGTTTGAAATATTTTTTTTTTTTGTATTTTTGAATTATTTTATTTTTTTAAAATTAAAACTAACCTATGATCCCATAATCAAGAGGACCATAACGTGATCTTGGATCAATGAGTTTGAGAGTGACTTTCCATAGATGAAAAATTATACATGTAAATGTATTTAAATCGTAGAAGGCATAAAGTAATAGAGTTTAATTATTTTGGCCATTGATTATAGAAACTTTTACCACATGGGTAAATTGAGAAGGTGAAAAACTTGAAGTTTTTTTATAATAGGAGAAGAATGCCTTGTCTATGTTTTCATGGAACATGTTGAACTATCTAAGTTTCTAACTTAGGATGCACTATATAATATTTAAATTTATTTGAACCATGTATTAATCTTTGAGATGAATATTTTTACTTAGGAAGGTACACCCTTTTCATTTGAAATGGTTATATATAAATATTATGTATAGGCACTAAAATTAAATATGCATTATGATCCTAATTGGGTGCACTTATTATCTTTACATTTCACTTTTGATTAGGTGACACAAACATATTTTTACTTTATTAATAAATATATTCCATAAACAACTTTGGTGGTGGGGGAAGAGGATTTATCATTGATTGTGGAGGATACTCATATGGAATGCCTTAAAATTTTACCACATGATTAAAAGGTATATACTTGAGGCATATATGTATTGTACATGGTATTGCATGAAGTTTATATATCTAAGCGAATCCTAATAAAATATTAAATACCCTTATGGTTAGTAATAACTAGAAATAGAGTTACCACTATTTATAAGCCAACTTAGAAATGTAGCACTATATAGTCCAAAGTATCCTACGTATGACCATTAAATGTTTTATCTAATCTTGATGCAACTTGTAAATATTTTTATGTGTACCCAAGACCATAAAGGCAGTTCATTATACATGCATTTTTACATGACCCATTATCAATCATAACACTATGTATATTTTGTTCATTGATTCAAGCTATGATAAAAAGTGCATGCCTATATAAATCATCATTATTGATTTCATTGTCATCTAATGTGATCAATGTATGTTGTGTTATTGTTCCTATAAATGTACCAATAGTTCTATATATTGGATGCATATATTCCTTAGGATGAGGATGTGCATTGTAATCATGATGTACTTCTAAATTATATGTATTTTCTATTAAACCATGAATTGGAAAAGGATTACTTAATATTTTTAGATTTACATAATCATTATGTTGTGGTATAACTTCATTTATGAGTGTGATTACCTTAAATATTATTAGAATCAATAAGGTCTTGTATCTTATGCATTATCATGTAACACTTGTTCAAAGAATGCCTAATACATCTATGGTAATCATAATATGCACTAATGTTAAAACCCTTTGGTTGAGGATTCATCAAATCAAGCCCAAATGATAGAGATAGAGAAATCAAATTTTAATCAATTAATTTTTGTAATAAGATGTGAGGAGGTTGTGTGAACTTTGTAAATTGCCTTGGTGGAGCTATCAATTGAAGCTTATTTGATGGTTGCAATACTGTATTAATTATTACTTTTTCTTCATTCTTAATTTTATTAGATTTGACCTTGTAATTTGGCTTGATTTAAAACATCACATTTAAAGTAGATGGAAAATTTGCTGCATATTTTAACTTGTTCAAAACTATGAGCTTGACTTACTTTCTTTTAATTTATGACATAACTCACCAAAATATTTGAACTTATCAAACATTAATGATTTAAGGAGTGGTGATAGTAACCTTTGAGTGAATATATCCTATACTCATTATATGACACAAATTTTTTCATCTTAGATAGCATAATATTGTACTGAAGTACAAATTCATTGATATTCTCAATTGACCGATGCTTGATTTTAGGTATTTGTGTATAACTTAAAACTTTACTAATGATGATAGAAAAGTGTGTTAAAAATTGATCTACCAAAGGATTGAATGGTTAACTGATTGAAAAGGAATATCTAGACGAATATCAAGATTATTTCATGGTGTGAGATAGAAAATAAGAATTCTTCCATATAAAACAAAAAGAAGATAAAAATATGGAAGACTATCTTAACCATTTTTCTATTTATCCCTAGAATATGTGTGTATGAAATAGATGAGGAACTAAGTAATACATGTTTTTTTAAAGGATTGGAGATTATTACCATGCATCCTTAAACCTTATGGGAAGAGGGGAATCAAATAATAATGGTCTCAATGACATTCCTAAATTATGTAGAAACTATGCAAGAATAAGGGCTAGTATTAGAAGGCTGAAAATGGAGAAAAAAAGCAATAATGTAGGATAACTCATGGAGTAATTTTAAAGTATTAAATCATACATTTTGGTTCAATTTAACACCAAATTAGATGTATTAAAATTAAAATATAATACCAAAATTAAAACTTTAGCTATGTATTGTCCGAAATGTAGGTTGAAACATGCCCTCAGAGATTTCCCTCTTGACATAACAAATGTGTCATATTTATGATGCAAATACCCATGACAAAAATATTTTCATACTCCTTCCTATACTTAAGAATAAATTAAAATAGATTACCCAGCCAATGAAAAATCTCAATTATATATAAGGACAAGGGAAAAAATTATCTTTAATCAAAACCTGAATCACTTTATTCCCAAAGCTCATTTTAATCCATAGATGATGCTTTGGGTTGGACCAACACCTCCACAAATATTGATACCACCAACTTGGTATCCATAAGAGTGGATATCACCACAAACAGGTGTATCACCACAACACCAAAAACCATGGATTACATAAAAAAAGTCAACAATGGGTACCTCAAACATTTAATCAACATAAGAGGTTTCTACCCTAATAAGTGTTGATGCTACTTACACTAGCCAACCACAACAAAATGAATAAGTAAATCAATCTCAATAATTAAAAAACTAGTATAAAATACTCAAAATAGATAAGTATATCATGTCTATGGGATATAATAATAATTAACTATAGGAGTAAATGACATAGATTGTGGTAATGTTTAGCTATGTTCAGGGAAAATGTTGATGGGTCCTCGACTCACCATCATAAAACTACCTAATGAAAAGAAATTTTAAGCCTTCACAGTGAGAAAGTTAGGGAAAATATAAAATTAGGATAAATAAAAACCTCATGAAATTAATTCTCATACTACTCCTTCACCAATTACATTTCTTATAAGACTAAAAGAATAACCAATAAAAAATGAATTTAAACTAGTCCGAGAGTTAAGAAAATTAAACATTGAGATACCACTACTGAAAATAATAAGAGACATACCTAAGATTAATATAATCATAAAATTATTTCATGTTAAAGATATATATAGAATAAAATATAATCCCAAGACCATAAAAGTGAATGGTAATCTTGTTAACCTCTTAGTAGGAAAGTTGCTTCTACCAAAGTATGGAGACCTTATAAGTCTTGTCATCACCATAGCTGTAGAAATAAGGAAATACCCAATGTATTATTAGAATTATCATATTATATAAATGTCATGACATGAAACACATTTAAATTACTCTCCATAATGTGAGTATAACTAAATACTATATTCCTATAGATGGATGATAAATCCATAATTAAACTAGAGGGGGTTATAGAAGATGTCTCAATAATAGTATAATTTTAGGAATATCCTGTAGATTTTATGATAATATAGACAAAGAGTCAAAAATTAGGTTATGAATTTATATTAATAAGGCCAAGGATATGTTCATTTTCATCACTTATTGATTGTAGTTCTAGAGATATGACAATTTCAAATGGATTAAAATCAAAGAAAATATCTTTATATCTACATATTAAACCATCTATATATTTCTCATATCAGTTATGGGTTGATGAAATAGATAAAAATAACAATAGTATTTTCTCTTTGGAAATGTTAGAATTTAAAAACCATGCAAATGAAATAGTAGCAAAAATTAACATGTTACAAATAAGAAGATAGTCTAGATATGAAGATGCCTAGTCTAGATCCAAAGATCACTAGTTTAGATCTAGAGGTCACCAACACAGTGTTATAAATTATAAAAAACTTATTTAATATTATAAAAACATCCCTAAATACACTCATGATGAAATTTATGATCACACACCTCTCCAATAAAGTGTTGTGTTGACATTTTGGCCTCACAGGCCAAAATGTCAACCCTTACCATAAAAAACTTGCATAAGAGCCCCTCTAAGATTATCTACAATGCCTAAGTTGTCATGGTCTCATGAATGTCTATTGAAAGTCTTTGAGCCTTGTTTAGAGTGTCATGGTGTGTCATGGAATATACTTTTGAACTCATGTGCCATGGTTGCCTTGGGCCTATTTGGTGATGTGATTGTGGTCATAGTGATGATAGAGTGATAGGAAAGTTTTCATGGTATTTCTTAGGCACTTAAGGATGGTATTAGGCATGTTTGATAGGCTTAAAGATCCCTAACAAAATTTGAAGAAGTTTGACAAGATTGAGGCTCTTATTGTGATGCTTTTAAGCCTATTTGGGTCATTTCAAGATGAGAAAGAGGCTTATGAGAAATATGAAAGGTATTTAAACCATGTTTGGATCCTAGTTTAAATCTTGATAGTGTGTATAAAGTCATCCCCCATGGTCTATTATTCAAGTCTACCTCAGACCCTGATTAGCTCTTTTAAGTTACCAAATGACCCTCAAAATGCCTCAATTAAGCTTGTTTATCTTGTAAACCTTTGAAAGGGGAAATTTTTTGACCAAAATCACGTTATAAAGGTCTTGAGAAGTCCTCATTATTATCTAATGGACATGACTAAGTGTTTTCACATCATAAAAGTCCTTTTAAGACTCATTTCTACTCCCCACTAGCCAAATGGGCCCCACTCATGTTAATATATGCATACTTTCAACTCCTCCTATAGTACCACTTAATTTTAAATGGTAGTTAACTTGTGTTTTCCCTCTCTTCATCCTTAAGTGGTGGTTTAAGGTTAAAAACATGGATAAAATGTAGGAGAATAATGATTTTTAGGTACATTCTGCATATTGTATAGACATGTATGGTCAATTCATATGGATGAGAGTGAGGTGTTGTAGGAGAGTTCATTAAAAATGTTTGTGACAAGTTTTAGGTCAAAAAGATGCAATAACAAGACAAAATTATTCCTCTCTCTTTACCAGATTCCTTGGCATTGTAGATAAAATTTTTAGGTTTTCATTCATTCTATATAGGAGAGAGAATATCAAGGTCTTGTCTCTTAGGCAGGATAAGGGGGTCTCTTAAAATTATTATTTATAAAATTTTTATGAAATTTCATGGTCTGATTTTTATTAATAAAATATAACAATCTATGCACACCAATGATCTTCTTCATTTTTGTAAGGGTTAGGAAAAGTAATGGTTTTAGTGTATTTTTTAGTATTTATTGAAATTAAATGATTTTTGTGTGTTCTTAAGGTATTAAAAAACCATCTCCACCACCATACACTCCAAGTTCACATGTGTGAGAGTGTGGGAACAAAAAAAATTCATTATTCTTCATTTTTCATGTGGTAGGTAGTGTTGCTCTTGGTTGTAGATTATTCAGTGTATGGAAATGGAGGTGAATGATGTTTTAAGTTATATAATGAAATCTATGATGCTTTACATACTTTATTATTGAGGTCAACATACCCCCATCTATAAAAATGGGGACCCTTGTATCAAATTGTGAAAAATTGTACCTTGAAATTGAAGATCCACTTGATCAGAGTGTCATTAGCATGTTTACACATTATTTGTATTTGAATATCATCCACACCATGTTTTGGCTAACTCATTTGTTCATGATTATGGTTTAATATTTTTAAAAGTTACTAACATTATATCTCTATGTTTTGAAGATTACAGGATTGATGGAGTCCATTTAGAATCAGCAAAAGTTTAGGTCTCATGATTTAGTGTTAATTTGATTTTTTAATAGCCTTTGGTATGTTGAAAATCAAAACTGAATTCATATTTGAAAAACTATAAGCTTAGGCAAAAATTAGTTTAAGAACCTCTTTTTTATTCAAAATTGGTAGGATAATTTGTTTAAGTTATGTGGGGATACTTTAAATATGTTATAGACTTAGATTAATTTGTTTATCCTAAAGCTTAGTCTTGTTTTGTATTTCAAGTATTTTGGTCTAGTAAAAAATTTTGGACTTTGCATTTTTTACCCTTTGTAACTTTTTTCCTACAATAATTTACTCTTTGGAACCTTTTTTCTATAAAAATTTGATCTTCGAGGGGAATATGTCAGACATTTTGGTTGGGATAATTTCCCTAAAAGAATGCCCTTTGGACCTAGTGCACTTAACCTTTGGGATTTTTATTAAAGGCTAATTCCTTTAGACTCTATGTTTATGACATTCTATTCAACAAATTTAGGGTCTTTGAAACATTTCTTCTAGACAAAATCCCTAAAATAATACCCTAATACCAAGTGGCACCCCTGAGTAGAGGACATTTTATTATGAACTTAGTCTAAGATTTTAACCTAGGTCCCATTTTAATTCAAATTCAAATTGGTTAGGAGATTTTTTTTTAAATTAAAGGAGGAACACATTAAATACACCATAGAATTAATTTTATCTTAATTCTTAGTCATATTTTTCAAAATGACCAAACCTTAGGCTAAAAATCTTATGCTTGGTCTCTTTTATGCCCCATGACCCCTTTATTCCCTTTTATCCTAGCTTGATATATGTAAACACATGGTCTCTTTATTATAAAGTTTACCCTAAAGCATTTCCCTAAGGTTTATTATATTTATTGATACAATAAATACCTTAGGCTATGCCTTTATGCTACATTTTTTTATTCATGGGGTCCTTTTTTTATTATGATCCTAATATTGGTCCAAAAGTTTTAAGTGATGTCCCTTCTAAATTATGTGGTCAATTTAAATATATCTTGAACTTAGATTAAGTCTTTTAGCCTAAGTTCTTTATATATATCCTTCAGCTTAAAAATTGCTTTTTTTGTAAGACCAATGACCCATGTTTAGTGAAATGAAGTTAATCCAATAAATCATAACAAACTTAGAAAATTCAAAGCCTCGAGATAGTGACAAGTGTTATTAGTTCATTGAAAGGATTTTAAGCATACAATGGTAGTACATCCCTCAGATCATGATCCAATGCTCCATGTTTGCTCAAATAAGATTAATCCAGTGATGTGAGTGGATATTGACTTTTCAATCAAACTTGAGCAAATGAGAGATCACCAAGTGTCACACGCATAAAGTGGATTGAACCCAAAAACGCCAAGTGGTAATCTTAGTAAAGATTAATGAGGATGAGTTTAAAATTAAAAATCACATGGATGTCAAAGATGTTCAAGCAAACATCAAATGATGGGCACATTGATGTTAATTTTAAGATAGCTATCTAGATCCAAACAATCTATAGATTTATGATCTACATTGATTCATACAAAAAGATCAGATGGTATGACATAAAAGATAAATTTATAAAGGAAATGATCATATTTTTGAATAGTGATGAGTATGGGTTCCATGGTGATGCCATGTAGGTAAATCATGATCAATCAAAGGATCTCATGGACCTATGGGAGATAAAGGTATAAAAAGGTAAACTCGAGGGCATTCTAGGGCATGAAGCTTATGAATTGAGCTAATGGCCATCATTGAAGCACTACTAAAACATACAAGAATACCCTAGTAAGGCATAAGGATTGTAACCAGACCCATTGCATGTTATCATTAACCCAAAAGGAGATGAATTATTGCCTATATGGAGATAGTTAAACCTAGAATCCACTGGTGAGAAATTTAATTAGATTTGAAACAATGGTGGTTCAGAAAAGTGTTCCAAAGACATGAGTAAATGATATTGGAAAATAGGAGACCTCTCCATTAACCTTGAACAACTTGAAGATAAGATAATATATGTATTAGACATCTTGATCAAGGACCTTAATTCACTCAGCTCCATAGGCCTCATCACTAATTGAGAGTTTAAGCATAGAGTTACCCTAATCACATAGGAAATAAGGAGAAAGAACCTATGACACCTAGGAGGAACTCAACAGGGTCATGGATGTGATTCTAGCTAGAAAATAAAGTCTAATGAAGCTAGATATCATCAAGGTTACCAAAGATTAACTGACTTAAGAATATTCTTCCTACAACTAAAATGTTTCCCATTCTAAAAGTAGAATATTTTATTTGTAAAGGAATATGTACTTTTTGAAACACATTTCCTATAGATCCATCCATTGGGGAAGGTCTAGTGTATTATAGAACGTTTGTGGAAATGAAAGCTATCCTAACACCTATAATTCTATAATTGGATAAGACTTACCAGCATGATCTCTTTCATCCTATAAAAGGAGCATTATTAATTATAAAATGGGGGAGGGGGATTTTTGAGCCAAAAAATGGTATAAAATTTTGAGTAATTAATGCAAGTGAGTAATTTTTCAAAGATTGTCCATATTCATTTGTATCATTTGTTATTATGGTTTTTCTCTCACTTTCTTGGTCTAATTTCTAGATTTGAATGGTGCTTATAGATTTTAATTGTTTTACTTCCTTCACTTCTCTTGCATTTTGGATAATGTTGTTTATTTGTAGGGGTGAATATTTTAAGTAAGATTGGTTCTTATTTACATCATTTCATACTTCCTTTTGATGGTTTCCTAATGTATGATGTGATTTGGGCTTAAGATTTTTTAGTTCATACATTGGTTAAATGCATGTTTAGATGAAGTTTGAGCTTTTTCATGATGTTTGGAATGAAGACTAATAACATCCTTCTTTTCTAACCTACCCTTATTTTTTCTCCTTTTTTAACCAGATCACTTTAGATTAAATTCATTATAAATATCCATATTATATTAGTTCTTGGTTTAGGTTTGAACATAGTTCATTGAAACAAGCATAGGTTGTCATCAATTTCATAGATCAACTAGAGACCATGGTGGCTCCCAACTACCAAAAATTATAAATATTATGAAACAGTCTACTTACATTGCCTCTATTCCATCAACATATAGTAGGATTATCACAATTGACAACTCATGCATTGAATTCCTAGAATTCTAAAATGAGAAGTATTCTTAAACACTCTAGGCACTTGTGATACATATTTAGGAATCAATAGGTGGAGTTTTTCTAATGCTAGAGGGAGGGCATCATTTAGTTAGATCTTCAAAAATTTGGTGTATCTTTGTTCATTTTGGTGTATTTTTCTCATATATTGACATATTTTTTTGCATATTTGTGATTCTTTTAGCATAATTATGTAAATACCAGTGATCTTTATGGCTCTCAACCAATCTTTGTGCTTCCTTTAGATAAATATCGATGTTATTTGAAGTTATATGCTTAATTGTGGTAAATATAGCTTAAGATCTATGAATCCAAGACATTCAAGATTATTAATATCTATTTTGTTCAAATATTGATAGATCCTTTGTAAATTTGAGTTTATTTCAACTTAGATGTGTAAAGATCATTCATACTATTGTATTTAGACATATATTTGAGCTAATTTAGTTAAATATTAATGTCCTTTTCTATTCTTCATACATATTTGTGTAAAATTTTATTAATGTGCAAGTTTGATCATTACCATTCACATCATATTTTAAATAGCATTCAAATATTTTACAATCTAAATCTACCAAAAGTAAGATCCTCACTAAGATATTTCTTGGCTAGGTGGTTCTCTAATCAATGTGCTAGGTATTGTGAATGACTTACCAAGAAATCCTAAAAGGTATTTGCCTTATTTATAACCTAATGATGTTTTCATAGAAAAAGAACATGTTAAAAGTTTCAAAGATGCTTTAAGACTTATGGATGTTGTTCATTAAGATGTATCATGAATATTACTCCCATTTGCTTTCAAAGATGCTGCATATGAGTGGTTTCTCAACCTTCTACAGGATGACATAGCTATTTGGGATGATTTTAATAAAATATTTATTAATAAATTTGATAAAATCATTAGTCCATGTGTTTTGTATCAAAATTAACCATTGTTAATAGGGATGCTAGTGAAACCATTAGATCCTTCAATGTTAGATTCTAGAAGTTGTATAGTAAAAACATAACTCCTTATAAATATGATGAGGCTTTATACTTAGAGATTTACAAGGATGATTTGGATCCCATGAATTGTATGTTTCTTAAGATCTCTACTTAAGTCATAAACAATTTAGCATTAGTTTATGTTGAAGCTATAATAATCAACAATCAAATGTAGCCTCAAGGTCAGCTTGCATGTAGTATTACCAATGTCAACCCCAATATCCTAGCACTAAATATCAATATTAATTATAATCATAATGCATCTACCTTCAATCAAACACCAGTTTTGAACCAATTTCCCTTAAGCCATGTTGATCTTGACCAAAAGTTAGGGTTTTTGAATAATGATAAAAATATTTTTCATCCATAAGGATAGAAAGATTTATTGTCCACTAATAATGTCAATAAATTTCATAACTCAAAATCACCAAAGAATTAAGATGAGTCCATACTTAAGATGGTTCAAAATCTGAGCATGGATTTTACTCAATTATAGAATCAAGAGAGCAATACTAGAGAAAAATCCAATAGGGACCATGATTTTCAAAGGTTTAATGGACTTATAGATAGGTTTCATGATAATAGTAATGATGATTCATTTGAGCACATACATGAAAATAATCTTTGTGATATAGGTCTAGCTGATCATTGTAATGTTTTTGAAGAATATCAAAATACATTTGAGCCTATGTTTAATCAAGACTTTATTGTAGGAACATATAAATCTTTCATGGAATGAGTTCTTGATTTTCCATTTGAAGAATAAGATGAGCTTGAAGATGCTTCAAAAGAGATTCATGACTTTCAACAACATTCTAATGAGACTCATCCATTGAGCAAGCTAGAGATCATTCAACCCCTTGTTCTTCCTCCTCAAAGGCTCGTCCTTTCCTTCATGGGAAGACATTCAAAAAACAATGCAGTGAGAGGAAGTGACAATGGTTCAAGATAAATATCCCTATGAGCACAATCAAGAAGATGAGCTTCAAGAAAATTCTGAAGGAATTATATTAGGTTAACAAGATTAGATACAAACTAATATTTCTTTAGAAGATAATTGTGAGGATAATTCATATGAAGCCATTACTAAAATTGAAGATACCCCTAAAGAAGATGATCAATGGAAGCAGTCACGCCATAAATTCTTGAGTGAAATGGGAAATATTGATATGGTAGTTGATGAGATACAACATAAAATGGGTGAAGGCAATGTTATTTTAGACATCCCAAAGAAATATGGGTTGGATCCTAAATGGGTAAAATAGATTCCATTCTTCACATAAGATGAAGATGAGGCATGTATAATGGATTAAGAATATTTATATGAATCCATAAAACATTTATAAATATGGGATTAGTATGGTAAGCTCCCAGAGGTGTTTCATTTAATTAATCATGATGAAGAGGCCTTTTGGGATAACTTGGAGGATTTTCATGAAAAGATTAGTAGTCCATCTCCACCTCAGATAGAACTTGATGAAGACAACTGCCAAAGAATGCTAGCTGAGCTTCCATGGTTGAACAAGGATGAAATACACCATTACCAATCTATTAATGAAGTAGGATTATCACTCTTGATATAAATTAAAATAATTAGGGAGGAAGATAATTGGTTCTTAGATTCATATATTCTATCTATGCATCTAAAAATATTGATATGAATGTAATATATATTACCAAGGAGACACAAATATGAATGTACTCATGTGTGCCAACAACTACCATCAAAAGGAAGTAATCATACTTCAAGGTTTCATGGTAGACTGAATAACTTTCCATTTGATCCTAGAGGTAGGTTCTTTATGGAGTTAGTATAGAGATTAGTTTATTTTCTTCCCTATTTCTTTCCTTCCTATCCCTTATTTGTCAATAGGGTTTGTATATACTTATTTGATTTTTATGTGATTATTGTGTTTGATTTATTTGTCCTATTCCTTGATTTTAATAATTCCTTTTAGACAACCCTTAGGTCAAGGTTTACCTAACTACTCAAAGAGCTTCTCAAATTAGGAATGCAGGTATGATCCTCTAGCATTGGTTGACATGGGTATTGAAATATGAGCTAGATACTATGGTTTAGAGAAACTAGTAAGGACTAATGGATAGGGCATTTATTCCTTAAGATTTTGAGCATTATTCTAATCTAAGTTGGTTTTAATAAAGAATGCACATGTAGAGGAAAGAGTGAATTATTGGAATACAATCATGTTTGTATTTAACAAACATCCTTGCCTAGGATAAAGTCTATAACCAAGGATCATTATCTTAATATCAAACACTAGACCAAACTCCTAAACCTAGCCAACTTGGTTCCCAAACTTTTCTATAAAGTCAAAAATGGTCTCAGAAACCAAAAATAGAACTTATTGCAAAATTCAAAACTTTCTAAGTAGAGATGATTTTGGTAATCTCCACTAGGGTTATGGATACTTGGATGGTAGTGGATCAAGAACTTTATTAGAGCTAAGCACATCTCTATTGGGCATATGGATGCCTAGCTAGTAGTAGAGAAATACCCAAGCCTTCCTTGAGCTAAATCATGGTTTTTAATAAACATCTAAATATATTATAAGTTAGTGTTAATGATCAAATTCATAAATATAGAAGTTGTTCTCTAAATACCATGGAAAATAGTAAGTGGAATAAAATCACACACATAAAATGATTAATTTTTTATTTTTGATCCTAATTCTATATGTGCAAGACATATTTCAACCATGAACTAATCTTAATAATGGTCCTAGATCAGCTAAAATGAATAAACTAGTTATTGGTCTAAACTAGAGTTTATGGATTCTAACATATTTCTATGTTCCCCCATAAGTCACCATTTATTGAGGTCAACATGCCACCATCTCTAAAAATGGGGACCCTTATGTCTAATTGTGCAAATTTATACCTTGAAATTAAAGATCAACTTGATTAGAGTGTCATTAGTATATTTTCACATTATTTGTATTTGAAGATCATCCACACCATGGTCTAGATAACTCATTTATTCATGATTATAGTTTAATCTTGTGAAAAGTTGCTAACATTAGATCTCTATGTTTCATAGATTTCAATATTCATGGAGTTTACTTGGAATGAATGAAAGATTGGGTCTCATTATTTAGTGTTAATTTGATTTTTTCACTAGCCTTTGGTCTATTGAAAATTAAAATTGAATTCATATTTGAATTTTTAAATCCTTAGTCTAAATTTAGTCTAAGAACCTCTTTTTAATTCAAAATTGGTGGGATATTTTGTTTAATTTATGTATGGACACTTTAAATATGTTATGGATTTAGTCTAATTTGTTTATAGTAGAGCTTAGTCCTATTTTGTGTTTTGGGTATTTTGGTCCAATAATTTTTTTTGGAATTTGCATTTTTTTCCCTTTAGAAATTTTTTTCTAGAATAATTTTCCCTTTGAAACTTTTTTTTTGAAAAAAATTGATCTTTAGGGGAAATATGTTAGACATTTTAGTCGAGACAATTTCCTTGAAATAATGCCCATCAAACCTAATGCACTTACTATCGGAGTTGTTGCCAGAATCTAGATAATGTGAATGCAATGGAGACATGATCACATGAGATGAAGCAAGTGAACACCACATAGATGCTAAAAAAATTTGAAATTATACAAGAAGATAAATTGCACAAGACAAAATAAGAGAAAACCCAATATCTGATTAACATGAGATGGCCAAAGTGAAGAATACATATAGGAGAACACATAAGTAACTCTTCCATAAAAGGTGGTCAAGGCACCCCAAGAATAGAATGTAACTCATCCATGAAAGGTGGTGATAAGGTGCTAAGAATAGAGAAGTGACTCCCATCAAGGGAGTTACTTATGACACATCTATGACACACATCTCCACATAAGCTAGCCTATCCCACAAATGTAGGAAAACTCCATGTATGCACAAATATAATTTCCCTAATTAGATAATAGGGAAAAATAAAAACCTACACTAATACCCCCCCATAAGCGTAGTAGCTTAGGTGGGTAGTGTGGAAATATAAAATGGGTCCCGACAACTAGGCCTGATGAGGTACCCATGTACAAATGCAATCTCTCATAAGATAGAGAAAATGAGAAAACCCATAGGAAAAAACATCCCCCCAAAAGAGAGACATAAAATAAATTAAGAGGCTAGAAGGCCCCCCTAAAGATTATGCTATTGTAGATGTAGACCACACCCCAAGAAGAGCTCATAGATGAATGAACTTGCTCCCGGTAAAAGGTTTGGTGAAGATGTCTGCAACCTGCTCCAAAGAATAGAAAAATATCAAGTCAATGACTTGAATATGAATAAGCTCCAGAATTAAATGCATGTGAATCTTTATGTGCTTGGTCTACTAGTGCTGAACCGAATTCTTGCAAATTTGAATGGTACTCTAGTTGTCACAATAAATGATGGTGGGCTGCCTGATAGGAATGCCAAACTCAGAAAGAATTCCTTGAAGCCAAATAGCCTCAATAGTTACATTAATAGCTCCCCTATACTCTACCTCTATGGATGATATAGTAATATCATTCTAATTTTTGCTAGACCAACTGATAGGACCAAAACCTAGAGAGAAACTATAACTAGAAGTGGACTTGTGAGTCTGTGAACTACCAGCCTAGTCTGAATCTTTATATCCAACCAAGTCAACCTCTATGGCAAATCTATAATGAATCCTATATCTATGTGAACCCTATATGTAATGAAAGATCCTCTTAGCTACTTTCCAATGTAGCTCATGAGGTTCCTACATAAATCTGGAGACAAGTCCCACTATATATAATATGTCGGGCCTGGTGTGAGTCAAGTAGATGAGACTACCAACAAGTTATCGATACCGAGTGGCATCAACTAATGGTGAAGAATAGTCAGCCTCAAGCTTGACTCCTAATAAGAAGGGAGTTAGAGATGGATTGCAATTAGCCATGTGAAATTGAGCTAATAAGTCAAGATCATACTTAGGTTATGCAAGAGAAATCCCTAAATCTGACTGTGAGATCTCAATGCCAAGGAAGTAGTGCAACAAACCCAATTTTGTCATGTCAAATCTATCTTGAAGAGATTCCTTCACCACTATAATAGCTAATGAAGAACTCCTAGTGATCAAAAGGTCATCAACGTATAGAACCAAAATTAGGAGCGAATCATCTTGCCATAAGAAGTAGACATTAGGGTCAGAATGGCACCTAGTGAAACCTGTTGTGAGAAGGAAGGAATCCATCTTGGTGTACCATGCTTGAGACGCCTATTTGATACTATAGATAGATTTCCTAAGTTTGCATACTAAGGAAGAATCCTTAATAAATCTTAGTGGTTACTCCATGTAGATTTCCACCTCTAGGTCTCTGTGAAGAAAGGCACTCTTCACATCCATCTGGTGCACATCCCAACCATGTGCTATGGCAATAACAAAGGTGAGTCAGATAGAAGTCATCTTTTCAATGGGTGAAAAGGTCTCTAAGTAGTCGATGCTTGCCACCTGTGAGAAACCCTTGGTGACTAGTCACACCTTGTACTTATCAACTAACCCATCTATTGTAAACTTGGTTTGATATATCTATCTATTTTAAACCATCTTTCTTCCCTTAGGAAGAGAAGTCAAATCCCAAGTGTGATTTTTGATTAAGGAAGAATATTCTTCTTCCATAGCATTATCCCACTTAGGTACCCCTGATGCCTCTTAAAAAGTCTATGGATCTAAAACTGAAGCAAAGAAGGCATGTGGATCTCTCTGAAAATCCCCCCTAGTACATATGTCATTTGCGGGATCTCTTACCCAAGTGTCAACACTCTCAAGTGTCTGTTTGGCCCAAAGTGATTCAGAAGTGGGTGAGTCAGGTGTTAACTTCTCATCCTCTAATTGACTATAGGTGGATGACTCTACATCACTAGCCTCACTATTTGAACTGGAAGAAGGAGATGTCTCTAGCTCGATAACCTATTGTGGCTAATCTGAATCTAATGAGGAATCATCATGAATAAGTAGATCCAATGAGGGATAAAAAAGTGTCAAGTGTTGAGTCTCTAGGACTCTCTTGAAAATGGACACTTCTCTCGATGAATAACTCATGAGTGACTATATCTAGAAGGTGATACCCCTTAATACCATTTGGATATCCTACAAAGATGTAAGGCTTGGACTGACATTCCATAGACTTGCATTTCTTCTTCAAAATGCTGGCCATGGCTAGGGATCTAAAAACTATAAGGCGTTTAACATCAGGTTTCCTTTTATGCCAAGCTTCAAAGGGTGTTATCCCTTTCAAAGCTTTGTGAGGAACCCTGCTTTGAATGTAGCAAGCACAATTGATGGCTTCAACCTAGTAATATGGTGCTAAGGATTTGGAGCAAATCATACAGGTACCCATATCTTTCAAGAACCTATTTTTGCATTTTGCAACCCCATTTTGTGAAGGACTATAAGTGACTGTGCACTACAAATCAATCCCCTCTGTGGTGCAAAACTACTCAAACTTGATGCTGACATACTCCCCTCCATTATCAGTTTGAAGAATCTTGATGGATCTCTCACTCTATTTCTCAATGAGAACCTTGAATTCTAGAAATTTTTTAAACACTTCAGACTTTTGTTTGAGATAATATATCTAAGTGTACTTAGAGAAATCATTAATGAAAGTGAGGATGTACTTGGCCCTTGTGAAAGATGGTTTGGGAAAAGGTCCTGATACATCACTATCAACTAACTCCAAAGGTTGTGAAGCCCTCCAAGCTTTGCCTTTGTCAAATTTTGCTTTGGGATGCTTCCCAAGGGAGCACCCCTTGCAAAGTCCTTTTGAGAATTGGACAGGAGGTAAGCTAATGACCATGTCATGTTTGCAAAGTTACTCAAGGTAGCGGTAGTTAAGGTGGCCAAACCACTCATGCCATAATTTGATAACTCCATCTAAATGAGTCAGCAATGTTGTTGGAGAAGAATTAGGTGAAAAATGTGAGAAGGTGTATAACCTTGCTTGGTGATTTGCCCTACCCACTGCCACTATAGTATCACTATGCAACTCCCTGATAGCCATTAAATTTAGTGAAAACTCAACTCTCATCCTGACCAATGTGAGTGATTTGGTAAACTGATAAGAGATTGGTTGAAAGAGAATGAACACTTAAAACATTATTTAATTTTCCTTCTTCCATTTCAACTAACCTTCTCCCTACAACAGAAACTGATGTGTCATCACCCAAACTAATTGAATTCATGCTACAAGGCTCTAAAGATGAAAACTCAACTAGTGAAGAGCTCATGTGGTGAGAAGCACCTAAATTAATGATCTGTGGTGTTGTAGAATCTGTAGTAGCTACAAGGGCCTTGCCCTTTTCTTTCTCCTTACCCTTGCCTTTTGCCTTGGTAGAATCTTGGGTAGATGAATTATGCTTGATGGACTTAGGAACACCTATGTTGTGCTTCTCTAAAAGGTGAGTTAGGTGATCTATTTGTTTCTTCATGCATTTGTGTTCAACATGCCCTATATTTTTACAATAGGCAGATTTAACCTTCTCCTTCTTAGGTTTAGCATTGGAGGAGGAAGACTCATTATTGTTTTTGGCAGGATTATTGTTTTCTTTCTTCTTCTCCTGGTCCTTGTTCTTTTTCTTCTTCTCCTTTATTGAAGTCTTATCCTTACCATTTCTAGATTTCAAAGCTTGGGGTTGAGTATACTTCATTGTGCCCATTTGAATTAGCTTATCTTTCTCCCTAGTGAAGTTGCCAATGAATGAATCCAAAGAAGGCATTTTCCATGTAGTGCCAAGGGCACTTTTTGTGGCATGGAATGTGGAGAAAAAGACTGAATAGCTTAAACCTAACTTTGCAAGAATAGAAAGGATGAGTTGATCATCTTTATTCTCTATCCCACATTCTTTCAATTGAAATCTAAGGGTCTTAAACTTAGTGAAGAAGTCTTGTAGGGTGTCAAAGTTGCTAGGACTTAGACTTATGAGTTCATTTCCGAGCTCATGACCTCTCATCTCATCAAGCTTCCCAAATAAGAGTTATAAGGTGTCCCATATGTCTTTGGGAGTCTTGGAGGTTTCTAAATGGAAGATAAGTTCTAGAGACATAGATAAGCTTAGTAATCCATAGGCTTCATCACTACGGTTGTACCACTTGACCTTTTTAGCATTAGTGCTAGGTTCTACTTTAGTACCCATGGTGATCCTATACAACCCTTTACTTCTAAGAATGATTGAAATTTTAACCTTCTATTCATGATAGTTGAAGGGTGTTAGGGGTTTAAGTTGAAAAGAATTTATTTTAAGCTGAATTTAGGTGAAGTTGTGTTGATTGCAAGTTGTGAAATTATGCAGAAAGGAGAATGAAAGCAAAGATTTGCAAGTTGTGAAAAGCAATCACACCCCCCCAAAATGTTGAGCCCCCCTTAAATATGTAAGTAAATTCTCAAAAGATTTTGGGCTCAACTGAGAATGCATCTTAGAGTAATCAATTTAAGACTTTAAGTAAACAAGACGTTAGACTCAGTCGAAAATGCGTCTCGAGGGACCCAAATTTTAGGCACTTTATAAACTAGTGAATTTTTGACAAATAACAAGCCTACACTATGGATAATTTAATTACAAACACTTTTGAAAAAAAATGGCACCCAAATTTGAGCTACCATTTTCAAGATATTAAAGGTTCAAATTCCCATAAACTAGTATTTTTGCAAAAAAATAACACTAAAGCATTGAAAAAATGCCTATTTTGAGAGAGAAAGTGGCTTTCCAACCACTCATTGGATTCATAACAGAGCAAGGAATACAAAGGAGGTCTTTGTGAGGGGGAATTGTCCTCCTACCAACCCGAGCCTCACCCTTCATCTTCGACAGGTGAAGATACATGTTTAAATTAAAACCCCCAAAATTTCAAATTGTCTAAAATACTTAATATTCAATCAAATTGATTGATTTTTTTTAACAAGTCAATTTTAACTAAAAAATTAAAGTAATAGATAGAATGAAAATGTAGGCCAAGTATCTAAGGGCCCACATGGGATGTCAAATAAGGAGAGGGTGTTATTTTCAAGAAAAATAGGCTGGCAAAATTCTCTTACAAGAAAAGGCACAATTTTGATTTTGCTGGTCAGAAAAAAGAAATTGAAATTGCAAACCTCAATGCACAACAGCAAGTGGCAAAGTTTTCTCACCAAAATAAGGGCGCACATCTAATTTCTTGATAGCAAAAAAATTGTAGGTGCAAAATTCTCTCACCAAAATAAGGACACACTTCTAATTTCTTGACAGCAAAAAAATTGCAGGCAATGGCACCCCAGTTTATCTTGCAGCTGTTCTATCCTCCAGACATGCATCCAAGCAAAAAACAAGCAGAAGCTGAGAGAAAAGGATTACAAGCTACTATAAAAGGATGCCAAGTTGTTGGAAATGGATGCCAAGCTACTGATATTTTCACAAATTGCCTTGCTAAAGCCACAATAGATCTATACAAGATGTCTTGGCAAATTTTAGCTCAGAAGTAATTTTTTTTAACAAGTTTCCATATGTATTTTCATGAGTTTTCAAAAAACTCTACCAAAACTCTCAAATGCAATGGATTTAAACAAAAAAAAAATACTAAGAAAGCAAAGTAAGAATTTTAGAATAAACTAATAGCATAAACAGACACATGATTACCAGAGTGGCTCTGATACCATATCAGAGTTGTTGCCAAAATTTGGATAATGCGAATGCAATGGAGATGTGATCACACAAGATGAAGCAAGTGCACACCACATAGATGCTAAAGCAATTTGAAATTATACAAGAAGATAAATTACACAAGACCAAATAGGAAAAAACCCAATATCTGATTAACATGAGACGGCTAAAGTGAAGAATACATATAGGAGAGCACATAAGTAACTCTTCCACAAAAGGTGGTCAAGGCACCCCAAGAATAGACTGTAACTCCTCCATGAAAGGTTGTGACAAGGTGATAAGAATAGAGAAGTAACTCCCATCAAGGGAGTTACTTATGACATTCTTATGACACCTATGACACATCTATGACACACATCTCCACATAAGCTAGCCTATCCCATAAATGTAGGAAAAATCCATTTATGCACAAATATAATTTCCCTAATTGAATAATAGGGAAAAATAAAAACCTACACTAATACTTACCCTTCAATATTTTTGTCAAAGGCTATTTCCTTCAAAATTTGTGTTTCAAACATTTTGTCTAATGAAATTAGGGTCTTCTAAACATTTCCCCTAGACAAAAACCCCAAAACTATACCCTACTACCAAGTGGCACCCCTGAGTAGAGGGCATTTTATTATGTACTTAGTTTAAGATTTTAACCAAGGTTAATTTTTAATTCAAATAAAATTGGGTGGGATATTTTTTTTTAAATTTAAGTTAGAATGAATTACATATGCCATGGACTTAACTTAATTTTTATCCTAAGTCTTAGTTGTATTTTTCAACATGACCTAACCTTATGTTAAAAATCTTATTCTTGGTCTCTTTTATACCCCATGACCCCTTTGCTCCCTTTTATCCTAGCTTGGTCTAAGTACACACATGGTCCCTTTATTATAAGGTTTAGCCTAAATATTTATCCTAAGGTTTATCATATTTATTAATATGATAAAAAAACTTAGGCTATGCCTTTATGCTACATCTTTTTATTCATGGGGTATTTTTTTTATTATGTTCTAACCTTGGTCCAAAATATTTAAGCTAAGTCCCTTTTAATTCATGTGGTCACTTTAAATATGTCCTAAACTTAGATTAAATATTTTATCCCAAGTTATTTATACATATCCTTGATCTTAAATATTGTGTTTTTTTGTAGGATCAATGACCCATGTTTAGTCAGATGAAGTTAATCAAATGAAGCATAACAAATTTGGAATATTTAAAGCCTCAAGATAGTGACAAGTGTCATGATCTCATTGAAAGGATTTTAAGTAGACAATGGTAGTGCATCCCTTATATCATGATCTAATGGTCTACATTTGCTAAGATAATATTAATCCAATGATGTGAGTGGACATTGACTTTTCATTCAAACTTGAGTAAATGAGAGATCACTAAGTGGCTCACACATGAAGTAGAATGAACCCAAAAATGCTAAGTGGTAATCTTAGTAGAGAGTCTTGAGGATGATTTTAAAATTGATGATCATGTGGATGTTAAAGACATTCAAGTAGATGCCAAATTATGGGTTTGTAGACATCAATTTAAGATAGTTTTTTAGATCCAGATAATCTAAAGATCTACAATTTTCATTAATTTATACAAAAATATCAGATGGTACGAGATCAAAGATGAATTTCTAAAGGTAATGGTCATATTTTTGAATATTGATGAGCATGGGTACCATTGTGATGCCACACAAGCAAATCATGATCAATATAAAGATCTCATGGACATATGGGAGACAATGGTATAAATAGGCAAACTTGAGGGCATTCTAAGGCACAAATATTTTGAGTTGAGTTGATGGCCACCATTGAAGCACTATTAAAACTTATAGGAATAACCTAGCAAGGAACAAGGACCTAAACTAGACCCTATGAGCATTATGATTGACCTAAAAGTAGCTTAATTATTTCCTGTAAGAAGATAGTTCAACTCAAAATCCACTGGTGAAAAAATTAATTAGATTTGTAGTAATGGTGGATCAACAAAGTGTTCTAAAGACATTAGAAAATGATATTGGAAAATAGGGGGCCTCTCCATTGACCTCTAACATCTTGAAGATAAGATAATGTATGTATTAGACATCTTGGTCAAGGATCTTACTTCACTCAACTCTATAGGCCTCATCACTAATGGAGAGTTTAAGCATAGAGTTACCCTGGTTACACAAGAAATAAGGAGCAAGAACCTATGAAACATGGGAGGTACTAAATAGGGTCATGGATGTAATTCTAGATGTAAACTAAAATTATAATGAATATAGATAGCATCAGGATTCCTAAATATTAAGTGACTTAAGAATATTCTTCCTGTAGCTAAAACATTACCCATTTTGAAAGTAGAATATTATGTTTGTAAAGGCATATGTACTTTCTGAAACACATTGCCTCTATATTTGTCCATTGGGGAAGGTCTAGTGTATTTTAGAACATTTTTGGAAAGGATAGCTATCCCAACACTTATAATCTTGTAATTGGATAGGACTAACCAACACGCTTCCTTGCATCCTATAAAAGGAACATTGTCAATTATAAAATGGGGAGGAGTTTTTGAGCCAAAAAATAGTATAAGATTTTGAGTAATTAATGTAAGCAATGAATTTTGCAAAGATTGTCCATATTCATTTATATCATTTGCTATTATGGTTTCTCTCTCACTTTCTTGGTATAATTTATAGATTTGAATGGTGCTTATGGATTTTGAATGTGTATCTTAAATGCAAACTTGGTAACTTGTGCAAGTGCAAGGTTAATTGAAAGTTCTCAAGATCATTTTACTTCCTTCACTTCTCTTGCATTTGGGATAATATTGTTTTCTTATAGGGGTTAATATTTAAAGTGAGCTTGGTTCTTATTTGCATCATTTCATACTTTCCTTTGATGCTTTCTTGATGTATGGTGTGATTTTGGATTAATATGTTTCATTTCATACATTGGTTAAATGCAAGTTTAGGTGAAGTTTGAGCTTTGTCATGATGTTTGGAATGAATACCAATAACATCCTTCTTTTATACCCTACCCTTTTACTCATTTTTTAACCAGTTCACTTTAGATTAACTTCATTATAAATATCCATCTCAGATTAGCTCTTAGCTTAGGTTTGAGTGTAATTCATTGAAACAAGAATATATATTCATCAAGTTCATAGGTCAACAAGAGACCACAGTGGATCCCAACCACCAAACATTATATATATATTGAAACATTCTACCTACTTTGCCTCTATTCCATTAATAGATAATAATATTATTATATCATGTAACTCATGCACTAAAATCCTAGAATTCTAATATGAGAAGTGTTCTTAAGCACTCTGGGCACCTATGATACATATTTAGGAATCAACATTTCTCTACCTCTCAAACTCAACTAGGCCACTAGATGATCAAATAGACCTTCCAAATCTCACTTTAGTGTGAGTGTCATGTAGATAATGTTTTAATCCTTATAGGTGTCAATAAAGAGGTTTATTGAAACATAAAGCTAAATTGTAATGATCACTATAATCACCTAATGATTCATGATATATGGTGTTGTCATCATGTTTCTCATTTCCCTTTGCTTACGCTTATTCTCATCTCTAAACCCTTAAGTGACTACCCTCCATAGAACCACCCACAAGCCTTGTGTAAGCTAAGGGGAGGATATTGGATCTTATTATGAAGTATAAAAGGTAAAAAAACCTAAGTGAGGGGCCATATAGATCTATGAGAATAGTATAAATGGAAAGAGCATGGCCCAAGTAGAAACCAACCTACCAATACTCTTTCAAAAGGGCACATATTGTCTAAGACTAAAGAGCTACCTACAGGCCTGACCGTAGGTGAGGAGAACATGAATAAGGAACCTTTTATTAAGGGTAAATAAGATGATAGTAAGGTTATGAACATAAATATTCAACTCATGAGAATAATAGAGTGTTTGTAGTCTATCCCTCAAATGTTCACACTCACAATCTTGATAGGTAGGAAAGTCACCTATAGGTAGAGTTACTAGTAAGAAGTGAAAGTATGGAACCCTACATGGTTATAAATAAGGAAGGTAATAATAAAGGTAAGAGGTTATCCTATTTGGTTTATAAGGCCTTCAACCCACTTTGAGTAACCTAATCCTCTAAGATAGATAACAAGGGACTTGGATGATTAGTAGGCCTAGTTAGACCTAAACAAATCACTTATAGTCAAGATCAAGAAGGAAGGTTGAAATATGAAATCCTAAAAAAATGAGTATCTAAGGGAATATAAGGAGTAAGTGAGGGAAATTAGTTATGGGATTCATGGTGATTGTAATATAAAATGGGTAAAGGAAAGGTTAGTCATGCTTATACACACTCAAGAACCAAGATGATATGTACAGATAGGGTTAGAAAGGTGTAGTTATATTGAATATTACGTGGAGGTGAAATGTTAGAATAGAAATAGAGTACATGGATAGTAATATCTTGAGGATATTATTTTCCACTATATTATTGGTACTTAAGACACCAAAGGAGTCTTGATAGACCAAACAAGTCTAATTAGGAACCTAAAACCAAGAAAATAGTCTTGTACATAAGACTAAGAACCTTTGCTTATTTAATACTAGTTAAAACTTGGAAATATCAAAAAAGTGTCAATAAAGATAATTTTATAAGATATCCAATATGTTATAGGTCTCAATTAAGATAAGAGATAACCTAGTCATGCCTATTTAGACTTAATCTAATACACACATATATGTACTAAAGTTGAGGGCATTCTCATATGTTTTTGGTCCTTGAGAGTTATAAATATATAAAGAAGTATTTAAAAAACATATCAAAGGTTTCCAAGGTGTTATAATCCTTAGAGGAGACACAAATTTTCTCAATCAAGCCCTTAGGGATACATAAGCATGACTCTCACAAACCATAAGCCTAACTATACAAGGTATGCAATGAGTAGTTATAGGATAATCTTAGTTGAGAGGTGGTTTTACACCCTAATAACATGTTATAAAACATAAAACTCTATCAAATATGTATTGGAGAGTGAAACCACTTAGATTTCTATAATAGCCCAAACAACTCAGGATGATAGTAAATAGTGAACCCCATAAAAAAATTAGGAGAAAAGGTTATAGAGTAGAGTTTTTATAGTTATGAGGAAAATAAAAAGGATATAAAAATGTGAGAATGGGAGTATGGTAATGATTTTAAATCACTAAACACCTTTAATAGGGTGTAAGTTTCAATAACTAATCTAAGAATGCAAGGCCCAGATGCCATGTTCTAGAGCTCAAACCTAATCACCACATTGGGGTATACTTAGAACCTTTGAAACAACTCCAAGATAAGGAAAAAATTTGAGAAGATGGTATAGGAAATAAAACAAGTGTTTAATTTAGGATAAATTAATGAGGTGTTAGTTTGGGTCTAAAGATCCACCTTGAGCTACCACAGTTCTACATAGTCAACTCAAGTTGTACCTTTAGATGCTCATATATTTCATTATAGAAAGACTCAAGGAAAATTATCCTAAGGGAAGTTTTGAACCCATATGGAATAAATATCCATGGTATAGGGAGTTATTTTAAGGGCTCCAAGTTTATGAATCATTGATAATACTATAACCTACATAGATCACTTGTCAAAAATCTTGAATTCCACCATCTTCTACTCATATCTCCACACACAAACTTCATGAGAACCAAAGATTTTAAGGATTTTTAGGGGGGTATATAGACTAAATATCCATGACCATAAGTTTTGGATTGTATTTCTCATCCTTATGAACCATCATTAAGATAGTAGACCTCCAAAACCATCCTTAAACCCTATTACATACCCAACTTGGGAAAAGTGAATATTTGGGAAATAAAAAACTCCTAAATGACCTAATAAACACCTAAAACATATATTACATTTAAATTATACCTTGTTCATGGTACTTTGTTGTATGAAATCTATATAGAATTGTTAAAAAAGGGTACTTTTCCAAGGTTTTAAAGCTTGCAGGGTGCAAAGCTATTTTGAAAGATGCCAATCATTAGAGGGGAGATTTGACACTTGTTTCATCTTCTCCAAACACCATATATATATATATATATAACATGCATAGAAATTCCTCTATATATTTCCTCCAAATAGCTAGTCTACATATGTGGAAGAGAAGGTGACCCAGTCACCTAATTTGGTAGGTTTTTAAGTATGAGATACTCAATAAGGCCCATATAATGATATGGTACATCATTTTAGATGAAAATACAACCTATTTATATTATCTCAAGGTGTCATACAAGTTTCTCATGGCTAAAAAACACACACAGTCAAGCAATTATGCCTAATAATCCTAATGGACCTACTTGGTCAACCAAGTTGAATAATGGCATAGAGAGGCTATTGAGTGTGTTAATTAAAGGTTATCACTCATTTAACTTATGAATAATGGGTGATAAACTACACTTCATATCCATAATGATAGTTTGGAGGTATTTTTCAAGCTGGGTAAACATGCACAAGGACTAGTGGCCTGCTCAAGACCTCATGGAGGCTAATTACACCTCAATTCCACCTTGTAACTACCATATGAAAGAGTGATTAAATATTTTTGGCATGTCCTTTCCTTGAATAGGTCTAACTCAACCTCCATTACCCACCTCAATTCACAAGGGTAACATTCAAAGACACCAACACATGAAGGGAATTAGAAATATTATTTATAACTATAGATAGAGTTTACCATGGTTATTTATTATCTCTTCCTCTCCCCTCTACACTATTCCCTCTCTCTCTCTCTATATATTTTATATATATTTAGGCCTTAAGGCCTTTATTTATATCTCTCACCTAGGTATGAGGAAACTCTACCAGGTTTTTACATGATAAGCCTATTGAATTGATTAATCAATTATTGAAACTAAGGGTAACATTTAAAGACACCAACACATGAATGGAGTTAGAAATATTATTTATAACTATAGATAGAGTTTACCATGGTTATTTATTTCCTCTCTCTCTCTCTCTCTCTCTCTCTCTCTCTCTCTCTCTCTCTCTCTCTCTCTCTCTCTCTCTCTCTCTCTCTCTCTCTCTTTCAATTTTATATATATTTAGGCCTTAAGGCATTTATTTATATCTCTCACCTAGGTATGAGGAAACTCTACCAGGTTTTTTACTTGATAAGCCTATTGAACTAATTAATAAATTATTAAAACTCTTTCATGATTATATATACCATGTTTATACCTTTTTTTAATTTGAATATGTGATGTATTTCCATCCTTTATAGGTCATTATTCACCTAGATACAAATAAGGTGTCTTATGTAGGTTATGTGGTGTGTATAAGGGTTGGTGATTGGGTTTGAAATGTGATCTAATTGGTAAGAGTCTCATATAAAACATTCTTGTCATGACCTTTGCACTCTAGTTACCTAATATGGCCTCCACATGAAATACTTTTTCATAAGAATTCATGAATATGGTTGTTTAGTTTCTTATTTAGTCCACTAGTATCATTAGGAGTCTAAATTGAGTGGATGAATTATCATCTTGGTGCATCTCCACCCCTTATATTAGGTTTCCTTTATAAACTTATGTTACTTTTCACCCCTAATCAATAGGTCTTAGTGATTCTAATCTGCAAGTGATATACTAAGGGAGATAACCCCATAATTTAGAGGTTTGATATAATTATAAGGTAACCCAAAGAATTTAGGCTAATCCCATGTTAGTCTAAATTTGAAGCAGAATTGAACAATATCCTTCAGAGGGTACAACTTAGGTTATTAGCATGTTGTTAGTTGGGCATAAAATAGCTAATAATATTTCCTCAACTTTTTGTTGCCAATTAATAGGTGTGATTTCAGAAGGTGAGTTCTTATTCAAAGACATAACCACCTTACACATGTTTAAACCTTATCCTTTTCCCTTGAAATATTTCATTTGTGAATTTAGAAAAGTCAACTCCTTCTAAATAGGGACAAAATAAATTGAAATATAGCTAGACAAAATGTTAAACATAAACAACTGGTTAAAAGACAAACAAGAGATCAAGGTATTTGATGTACTTAAGAATAACACTAAATATTTTGATTGGGCATATAGTTACATGAAATACATCCATTAAAGTGTATGCACACATCACATATACACTGAAAATGTCAAACAAGTTATACAACATCAAAGAAGGATAAATCTAACATCAAGATATATGGTCAAAACTACAATAAAAAACTATTGTAGGTAAGATTCATATATCCAATATCAGATAGTCGATGGGTCTCACCAATATTAATAGTACCTAAAAGACCTATCAAATAGAGAATATGTATAGGTTACAGGAACTTAATAAAGAAACTATGCAAGACCATTTTCCTTTCCCTTCATAGACCAAGTCTTTGATAATGTACCTAAAAATAAGTATTTTTACTTCTTAGATGGGTTCAATGGATATAATAAAATAAGGGTAAATCTTTAAGATCAATATAAAACTAATTTCACATGTCCTTGGGGGAAATTTGCATGTAAAGTCTTATCCTTTGGCTTATGCAATGTAATAACCACCTTCCAGAGAGTAGTGTTTGTTATATTCATCGATCTCACCAATTACCATGTTGAAGCATATATAAATTATTTTCTAGTGCATGGGGACTCTTTTGATGAAGCTTTAATAGTTTAGACAAAGTATTAACTAGGTGTGAACAACATCAATTATCCCTAAATCATGAAAATGTCTAATGATGGTTGATCAAGGAATTGTCTTAGGTCATGATATGTCATACCAAATAATATAGGTTGATCCTAAAAATATTGAAGTCATTTCATAATTTCCTACACCTAAAAATCCAACAAATATTTTTAGGTCATGTAGGATACTATGTTTTTTATTAAGGATTTTAATAAGATTATTGCACATATGTTTTCCTTGCTCACCAAAAATAGTGAATTTATATGGATTGACCAATGCCAACAAAATTTTTAGACAATAAAATAAAAGTTAATTTATACTCCAATTTTAAGAGGTCCTAATTGGGAGTATCCCTTTCACATACACATAGATTCCTCTAACAATGTTATGGGGGTAGTTATTGGGTAGAAATATGAATAAGGTAATATATATGTTATATGTTACATTAGTAAAAACTTGACTCCTATAGAAAAAAACTATACAACTACTAAAAAGGGGTCCCTTGTTGTCATTTATGTTATGAACAAATTTTATCACTATATCACTTGATATAAAATATTTATTTATATAAATCATTCAACCATAATATATTTAATGAATAAACCAGTGATAGGAGTTAGGATCATTACATATTTGTTACTATTTTAAGAATTTGATATAACAATCATTGATAAGTTTGGAAAAGATAATGTATTTTTTGATTTATTATCAATATTTAATATTATAGGAGAAGATGATCTACTAGAAGATAATTTTATAGATGAATATCTATTCACAGTTTCATATCAATCAACATGTTTGATGATATGGTTAATTATTTATCCACAAGGAGGTTTCCTTGTGATTTCAATCATAAAAAAATAATAATAATCAAAATTAGTGATAATTATAAATGGTTTAATGGTGAATTATTCAAATGTGGACCTAATTTGGTATTTCACGGGTGTGTAAGAGAAGATGAGATATATGATATACTGAGAGCTTGCCATGATGAGCTAGCTAGAGGTCATTATTTAGATAAAAGGATTGTTCACAAGATATTTAGGGATAGATATTGTTGGAATTAAATTTACAAGAATGTAAATATTTTTTGGTAATGTGATCCTTACCAAAGGATGGGGAAACCTACACTATCTAATGAAATACCCCTCCAACCTCAAATAGTTTTTCAAATATTTAAGAAATGGGAGTTAGATTTCATTGGTGCCATCAATCCACCATTTCAAAGAAAAGATTGCATTCCAATATGTATTTATTATGTTACTAAATGGATAGAATTTTAAGCCTTATCATTTGATCATGAACAACAAGTTACTAATTTTTTATGCTAAAAGATCTTACCATGTTTTTAGGGCATCAAGAGTAATAGTTTTAGACTAGGGTCCTTAATTTTCAACTAACATGATTAAAGCATTTATATAACACTAGTAGATCACCCAAAAGAATTATCCACCTTACCATCCTCAAGTTAATGGTCAAGTTGAAGTCACCAACAAATAATTATAGAACATCTTGACAAAGATAATAGACATT
Source organism: Torreya grandis (assembly GCA_037957365.1). NCBI lineage: Eukaryota > Viridiplantae > Streptophyta > Pinopsida > Cupressales > Taxaceae > Torreya > Torreya grandis. The sequence goes on from JARHVA010003083.1 coordinate 1,695,477, forward strand.
AATAGAAAATATTGGGAAATCAAGTTAACTAAAGTAGTTTAGGCTTATAACACAACATGGAAGTCCATAATAAGATTATATCTATAATAACTTGTATATGAAAAGAAGACATTAATTCCAAATAAATTTGATTTTTAGACATTAATAACAACAAAGGAGGTAGGAATGAACTTGATAGAAACACAAAAAAAAATTATTTAATTAAATGAGCCATATGAGATTATATTTGAGGCATTATAGAAGACAAAGATTCTTTGACATTAAAGGAAGACATTGAATGACCATCATATCAAGGAAATTAAATTAAAATAAGGAGATTGGGCCTTATTATTTGGTTCAAAATACTAACATTTCAAAGGTAAAATATATACTAGATGGTTAGGTCCTACCAAGTTTAAAATATATTTAACAATGGATATATTTAATTACTTACAATTTATGGTAATAGTAAGGCACTCTTGGTAAATGAACATAAATTGAGGCTATTCCATAAACCTCCTATCAAGGAGGAGTTATAAAAGTAGATTCAATCTCAAGAGTAATTTGGCTACATGGAAGAACCTTATTTTTACTTCATAACCAAAGGATGATATTTTGAGTATAATAAAGGAAGATGATTAAAAACAAGTAAATGACAATCATCTTCCAAAAAAAATTAAAAAAAAAAGGGTGAAATTTTTGAAACTTATTAAATGAAGACTTTTTTAAAGAACAAATGAATAAAAATAGAATTATTAATTTAATTATATATTAGTCCTAATTGAGTTGTGTGTGCTTCCCATCCTAGGCCATATGAAAAAACTAGGAACAAGAATAACCATAGGTAATTCATGATATTTATATTTTATTTTTCTATGAGTGAGATTAATTTTGAGTTGTAAATTTCATTTAATATCTACTTTTCAAAAGGGGTTCTTCCAAATAAGGATATGCCAAAAGGGGGGTCTCCTAGAAAAGGGGTCTCTAAAAATGTTTTTTCCAAAAAGAGAGTGAAGTTATATACCATTACGATGTAATTTTTTATAAATAGATAATGTGTAATTAAAAGGACATGATAGCATTTTGATGACACACTCAAAATCAATAATGAGCAAAAGGTACTTTCAAAATATCATGATGATAATGTCTATTTATGGCATGAAGGAAAGGACATCATGGAAAATAAAGGAGAATTGGTGGTAAAACTAGCACAATGAAGAAGGGATACTATGGATTTAAGAATATCAAGTCTTTCCATATGTTTAAATCATTATTCTCCTTCTAAAAAATGTCCAATCTCATAATTGACCTAACTTTGTGAAATTTTGAGAGCTAATAATTTAATTATAACTTATTCCTCTTTACACCTTACCCTTTTTCCACATTAATTATGTTTTCAATTGATATCAAAACCTTGGTAATATCACTCTAAATTGTTTTTCAAGAGATATATGCAACATTAAGGATATTTCATAAACTTTACAAATGGAGTAGAAGAAGAAATTTGAGCTTGAATCAATAGGGCTTGTAATACAAGATGGAGTTATAACTAAGATGTTTTAAGATGTAGTATGGTTAGATTTCCTTAATAAATTCCATGTTTATGATAATAAATTAGTATAAGTGTTAAATTACATGGTTATAATAAGAAGTTAGTAGAAGAGTTTATTATAAATCTTAAGTTAAAGCATTCCACGGTGATGTGGATCAAAATTTTAGTGAGTTGCTCTATCACTAGCCAAATATCTAGGATTCCTAAGACAAGAATGTAAATAATAGGTAAATCCTCATTCAATTACTAGATTAATTTTTTCATGAATAAATTAATTGCATGAATAAATTAATCATTAATCTATAAGGGGTTTCCAAGGGGATTAAGAGAATTTTTTTGGAACCTTAGAGGATAGTATCTTCTTGGGTCATCAAGTTATTCACATGGATGGAAAACATGCATCACTACTAATGTGATTAAAATTGTGAATAATTTTAATAATGGACAAAATAAACATTAATTGAGGATAAAAATTCCATACTTTATTTATGTTAACATTTAGGTTATAGCACAAAATCATGTTTAAGGTGTGGCATCTATTAGACATCATGGGTTGATACAGTTGATATGTCAACAACATTTATTAAATAAGGTATACGGGAAAGCCAAATAGGAGGCATTTTTATAAGGTAACCAAAATAAAAAGAACAAGGTAAATATAAGACCATTTTATTCCTTCCTTACAATAGATTTGGCCTAAAGGAAGAAACTGCAAGTGACAAGCCATTTCTAGAACCAACAAAGAAGAGAAGGTAGGAAAAGATACCTCTAAAGCTAACTCAAAATAATCTCAAGAGAATGTTTTTTCATACATATATATCATGAAGGTATTTAATGATGAAGAGGAAACTTTAGAGATATCTCATCCTAAGGTCATGATAAGAAGTTTAAGGAGAAAAATGATCTAATTAGGGAGTCACCACCATAAAATCAACCACAAAGATGAAGGAGACTCATCCTTGTTAAGGAATATGATATTTATAAAATATAATATGCTACAAAAAACCTTGGAAGTCTCAGTCAAGGGAGACTTATTGAAGCTATAGAAGATTTTGAGGATAATGAAGAATAATAAGGGGTTATGGATGAGCCATCCATATGAATGAGATAACTTGCAACCATAGAAAAAGAATTTATAGCCAAAGAAACAAAAAAATATCTCTCTCAATATTTTTCATCCAAGACATCAATGGAAAAAAGAAAAGATCCAATCGGGTAAGAATAGGAATAACCTTATATTCATGATGAGGAGGAGAGGATGTGACAAGCCATGACATTATCAATAGTATAAGCAACCATGATATAACATGTGGAGGAAAAAAATTCCTCATAAAAAAATTGGAAGGTAAGGATGACACCATTTCATCTTTATAAAAAAAGTTAGAAGAAACTAAAAATCATACCCTTAGTAAAGATAGAAAAATAGATTGGTTAAAATAATGAATAACAGTGACCATAAACTGATTAGACCATGGTGTGAAAACATAATTGTATTATGATGACATCATGGATACTTGGGGAAAACCCTAATGGAGGTGGGTATAAAAAATAAAAAGTTAATAAATGATATTGAGGAAGAAAGGAAATAAAAAGAGAAAGTAGAATCTATACTATAGATAACCTATGAACTAGGGGAAAACATTCTTGCTTGTAGAAGACCTACCTCTGGGTATGGCCTCTTTGAAGAAGAACAATTTTATATATGGTAGTTGTTGATAATTTCATGTGGGTTACCACATGAATTAAAAAAGGATAAATTATTTATAGATCCTTATTAGACTAGTACACTTGAATAACAAATTTGTTTGTGTGAATTCTATTTATGCAACTTTATCTTAGAACACGTCCTATTTTTTGATTAATTTGTTTACTACTAATATAATCTTAATTATTTAACTTCTACATTGAAAAAAACAAATTATAAATAGGGATACAATAGAGTAATATTTAATGTATGTCAAAATTGTTGGATTCTACACAAGGCCTAACTTTCCCAATATGGATAATTTAACCAAGAAATTCTAAAATATTTTATATAATCCCATGATTAAGGAACAATGTCAAACTATCTTGAGGAAATGCATCTCAAATTTTGAGGAGTATGCTCAAAGTCATTTTAGTACCACCCTTATTACTTATGATCAGAAGTTGGATACATTGAGTATTTATTTGAAAAAAAGGGTATTAATTTATCCTAATAACCTCAAATGGTGTTTTTGGAGAGCTAAATATATCATATAAGTAATAAAAATATTTTGGAAAAATATGGGAAAAAATGGATTGGCATGTGGTATAGGCCACCATTGATTCTCAACCCTATACTCTCATGGAAAAATACAACATCCTAGGTAGAAGAACATTTTAAAATATGGAAGACTTAGATTAGAGCATATAAGGGTTACATCAACACAACACAACTACACTAGGATACACATTATGATGCTTATGATCTTAGAAAGAAACTAAGAGATATTATGTCTATTAGGAAACAAAAGAGACCTTAGATTAAAAGAGGACTTAAAAGAAATTAAGTATGCGTAAAATTATGAGACCATAAAATGGATCATTATATCTAGGTAATTACCTCATTCTTCCCCTAAAATTCTTCATTAAAATTGGATTTAGAAGTGCATAATAAAACTCATTAATAATCCAAAGTATAAAATGAGTATTTTACCTTAGTTATTATGTGTAAGTTATTTTTACACATTAAAACCATTTTATTCTAAAATTTTATGGAAATCCACCAGCTTTTTATGTAAAGGTCATATGAATATAATTTAGTAACATGTCTTTGAAAGCAAAAAACTCCTAAACCCTAGCCCAGACTAGTTTTGTTGATCCCAAGACTGGCTCTAGAAATCACTAGTCTAGCTCCAAAGATCACCTATTTACTTATAGAAGATTGACAAAGGACACTTGAAGATGATAAAAAACACACATGATTGATAATAATTAGTTAAACATATTTTTGGGAACAATTATAGAAGCCATAAATATACTTTCAAAAAATAGTATTTTTATTTTTAGTCATGGTATTTATAGAAGTTTTCTCGTGAGGACCAACAAGTACTTTGTTTTGATATATTATCAGATGAAGATCAAATAGATATGAAATAAAAAATAAGTTTAAATTAAAAATAGACTTATAATCATGTTTGAAACATAATTTAACACTTTTTTACTTGTTTCTTTTGAAAGTAGAAAGTGATTTATTATCCCTTTTTTTAAAATAAAAAATGTCCTAGTTAGTTTTGATCTTATTAGGCCATATATTTTTATTAAATACTATAAAATGTTGTGATATATAAATAATTTCATTTTGAGTAAGATAATAGTAAGAGATAATTAAAGAAAACATGAGAATAATAAGATCAAGTGTAACTTTTCATTTTTAGCATTGCAAACATTTACATAAGTAATGATAAACTGATGTAATGAAGCTTCCAGAATTTTAGTTGTGTTTGAATCCTATTCTTAGGGAGAAAAAGGACCCACTAAACTAAGGAATCATGATCTATGTTTGGTATTTATATGATTATTTCATATTATTGAGTGTTTTAAAAATTTCCATTCATTCTTTTATGTAAAGTGTCATGTTTTGTGTCTCGTCTATAGGACTATGTGTTAATGTGTGTGTTATAAGAAAATATAGTTTCAAATAATTTAATTTAAAACCAATTTACATTTAAAATCAAATAGATTAACTATGTGTTTGTTTTCATGCAATTTACATTTATTCAAATAGCTTATAAGTGTGTTTCTTTCTAAGCAATTTTAATTCCAGCAAGTGTGTTTCCATTTAAAGCATTTTTAATTAAATAAGTGTGTTTATTTTCACAAGTAATATGTTATATTTCAATTCAATCATGTATATTATAACTTTAGGAGTAAATGATCCACAAATTTCCCCAAATATAAAATTGATAATCACCAATTTACATACATTACTATTGACTACCATTGGACATAGACTCTAGTTTGATATGACATTGACTGAACTCAGTTGAGTAAATTAAGAGGACACAATGACTCATAAATATGGTCAAATGTGTATTGGTAGAAAATGGTTTTGGATTGAACATTTGTAACAATAAATTATTAAAATTATTTGGGATCAACATGAATACCATTAAAAATTAGAATAAAGCATAAAAATATTCGATTATAATGTGCATTAAATAATTAGAATCATATCATTAGATGTTAAACTAGGTCCCAAGATGGTAATTGATACTTTCCATGCTATGCCTAATAAGTTATATTAAAACTTTATTTTGGGTTGATCATGGATAAAATCTATGGAAATAATACCATTGATATTACACAAGCATATCAAATACATGCATGAAGGTTATTCTTATACATGATTATCTAATTTTAAGATGGCCAAAAATACTAATGATAATAGATCAAAATCATACTTGGAAGATCATTATATCATTTCTCCAACACAACTCATTGCAATGGACCAAAGAAATACAAATTAGGTAGGTGATTAAAGTACAAAACATGATAAAACACCAACTATGAGCATTGAATAATATGGATGGAGAGTATTTCAAGTTACCATGGATCAAAAAGATAAAAGCTTATATATCCCTCTTTTGGTCAATTTAAAATATATTAACTAAATAATAATGGATTGGTAAGATAGTGATGATGGAAATGTGCAATATCCAATAGATGAAAAATTTTGTGAGTTAAATTATAATATTATTAACCCATATGAGTACTTGTCTTATTACATTCTCACACCTATTGGTCCAATAGTGTATCAAGATATTCATATAATAATAATTTTAAGGTTTCTACTCAAAAATAAACTAATAAGGATAAACTAATGACTATAGTTCAAAATAACCAATATAATTAGAGGATAACCACTTGTTGTAGTACTAGTTCCCAATAAAAACAAAATCAAATTCAAAATTTATATCTAAGGTTTAAATCACTTGAAGATAATATTATACATTCTCACAAATATTAGAATATTTCCAAAGATCAAATTGAAAAATGTTTAATGAGAAATGAAAAACCTTAAGGAATAAAGTTACCTTGAAGTGAGAGAAAACCACAAAGTTTAGGTATATGTGACAAGTGGGGAAACCATCAAATGGTGAAAAACTCCAAAATAGTATTAAAATTTTTCACAAGGAATATCTAATTACAATATCATGAATAAACTAGGCAAAGAATGACCTTAAGATAAAACAGAATCAAGGATTCATGAATACGACTAGATCAACAAGATTGAGTTAAGAGTGTATCAAGTGTTGAAGAAGGGGAGAGGAGAAATATTTATAAAGAGATAAGAGAGAAAAGGATTTAAAAGTTCAAGATTTAACATGTGTGTGATGTGTCCCCAATCCTCATATAAATGGGGAGGATTTGTGTGCCATGTGGTGTGGGAGGAGTTACATGCAAGTAACTAAAAATCCAATAAGTGAAATAGAGATATGAGCTCAAAAGGTTAGAATAAAGTACATTTATAAATACATTAAATGTAAAAACACACATAAGACTTAAGATAAGCCTAAAACCTATAAGAAGGATACATATTAAGGTTAATTATTTAACACTCCCCCTTAAGCTTAATTTTTGGGATACAAAAGTGGAGAAAGCATTTTACAAACAAATAAGGAAGTTTAAATTACATAATACTCACCTTTAATATAAACTTCCTTCAAGATAAATTAAAATAGTTTAGAGAGAAGAAATAAGAGAAAGTTATACCCAAATTTTCAAGGATGAAAGTGTGATCTCCAAGAATCTCCAATAATACTCTATAAATAATGTCGTTAATCTACGATGGATTAAAGACCAACAAGAAGGACTAATGATCCACAAGCCTACAAAATAAGCAATCTAACATCAATATTTCAATTTAAGTAACTATTATGCTAAAAATATAGTCTACATATGTAAAGTAATAAAATTAGATGTAAAACAAGGCAAATGTAATAAAGACAACTTTCATCACAAAGTGCATAAACCTACACAAAAGAAGTTAGTCAAAAGCATATGTCTTTTGGAAAAAAAAGGACTGTATAAAATTTGAGAGTATCAAAATGGAGACAAAGAAGATGTGTCATTTGAAAAAGATATTTTATGTGAATAATTATAATAATTATGATAAGAAGACGTCCCAAAGTCTATAGAGGATTCATTTCCTTTAGGAATCCAAATAGTTTTAACCTTAGGGGTAGGAGATTTAGTCATTTTCCAATAATATAAAATTTCCTACATGGTTTTACCATAATAATTTTACGGGTGTAATTTCCAACATTTAGATATATAATGCATGCATTTTCTATAGTGTGTATAAGCTTTAGAAATTTTAACCACAACACGAGTGTTAGAAGTAGTATAATCAAAATAAGTTACATTATAAGTCTTTCTATGTGGAGGATAATAATATGTCAAATTTGTATTACAAATAATGAAAATATCAAAACTGAGACCTTTAAAATTTCCATTAGAAGTAAGAAAAATAAGGTAAAGAATTTTATTTTCACACTTACTAAGTGCACCACCTAAATAGCCCATACTATGCATGATTTTTAAGCTAAAGTTGGTAGATGTTTTCAAAGAAGTTTGAGGGTGTTTATAATCATAAAATCATACATTAACATAGTCATTAATATGTGTAAAATATGAAAGTTTATAATTAAGAGTGTCAAAATAAGATTGTATTATTTACATTATATGAAGAAAAGAGGTTTATAAAGTTCCATTTTGAGATGCAAGTTGATGTTTAAGATAACTAATCTCATTATTTTTAAATTAAATTATTTTCATAAGCTTCTTAAAATATAAAAAAATATCTATTTTAATTTTTATTGAGCACGTCAAAAATAAAATTTTGAGTGAGAGATAAAATGTGATCACCAAAAGAAATATGTAACAAAAGGGAATTACATAATTTTATTACATACAGATGATAAATTGAGGATTAGATATATTAACATGGAAATGTAAGTCCAAACCAAATCACAATAATCAAATTTATTTTTAAAGCCTTAAAAGTTCAACAATTATATTCTTACCAAAAATTAAAAAATGCTAAAATTTTTTAACAAAATTTCTACGTGAAACTGATACTAATTTAAAAGATGTTACTTGAAAGATGTTAAAATTGTAAAAATAATGCAAGAAAAATTTAACTTTTATAAAAAAAAATTACTAATTTGGAGTTAAAAAATAAAATAACCAAAAAATCACTAATAAAATCAAATTAAGAATTCATGAGAATTGTGAATTAAATGAGGATTTTTTTTTTCTAATTACTTGAAAAATTTATATGAATTGAAAAAAAATCTTTTTGATAGAAATAAAAAAAGGATTTTAGTTTTAAAGTATTCCACATGGTAAAGGTGAATCAAAGTTAAATGTTTTTTTATTGCCTTGAATAAACAAATCATATGCATGAATAATTTTAACTTGTTCCAAACAAAGTTTCCATAAATAAAATGAGTAAAAACATGGAACTATAAATATTTGAAGGAAGTTTTTATTTTTTATTTTTATTTTTAAAGGCAAATAATGTTTAAGTAAAAATATTCCAAAACTTGAAATCACACTTTACTCATTATAGGACACCACTTGAAGGGAAGATGGCATACTACAAAACTACCTTAATGAAATTAGAAACCAATTTTTAAAGACTTAAATTGAATGACACATAGATATTCAATTAAGAAGACTCTTTCTAGAGAGAAACAAGAGGTTTGTTCCACATGCAAATGCACCTAGTTGATTAATAAAAGAGTAATGATGAAAAAGGGTAGTAAATATACCGAAAATTACAATAAAAAATAACCACTCAAAATAATTGAAGTTCCAAAATTAGAAGAGACAATTAAAATGCCTGCCAAATTTTCAACTATTAAAAGAAATAAAGGTGTAGTTTAACTAAAATGTTTTAAATTTAACTAAGTCCAAAATTAAGATAAAAAAATAAGAACCTCAATCTAGATAATATGGATCAATGATGAAATATAAATGAAAATTATAAAAAATGATGAAATCATAATAGTCAATACAAATAACATTGCCAAATAAAATATAGAAAGTAATGAAGGGATTGTAAATTAAGAGAAGATTTTTTGCAAGTAAATTAAAACCTAAACTAGAAGAATCAGAACAATGCTTAGGTAATAATATTTATTAAAAACTTTTCTAAGGTAGGAAGATTAAATCCTTTGATAAATAGTGTTAAGAATTAAAATAGAGATAAAAAAACATTATGTTTGTGATGACACATAGCTAGCAGCTAGGCAACCAAACTACCAATGGTAAAGAACTTGGGGAAATCAAATAGAAGAGAAGAAATGCCAAATTGGCACAAAGCAAAAAAATATATAAAGGCTAAAAAATATATGAGATTACAAAGTCTTAGAGTCAAATATAGTATGCAATTAGAGAAAAGTCAATGCACCTATAATGCCTAGTGACAAAGCATTGGTGTAAGGAGACAAGGCAAAAAAATTAAGTTGGTTAATATATTTGAAAAATAAGCATTATTCCTTGCACATAGTCTAAAACTCCTTTAGTTACCTTGAAACTCATTGATAAGTAGTTAATATCCAAAAAAAATAATAATAAGTAAAATATGTAAAAAAAATATTGCTTTACCTCTTTGAGACCTACAAATATCTCATAAAATAATGTTCAACATAATCTCACTTTGATATCATATTATATTATTTCCAAAGATAAAAGTGAAATTTTTTTAATGAACAATGAAAATTTTTAAGGAACAAAGTTACTTTGAAGTGAGATCAAACCAAAAAGTTGAGGAAAATGTGATAAATGGGGAAATTGTCAAACAGTGAAAAACCCCACACTAGTATTAAAATATTACATAAGTAATATCTAATTATAATAACATGAATAATCTAGGATAATAATGGCCTTAGACCAAAATAACATCAAGGATGCAAGAGTAATACTAGATCAACAAGATTGAGTTAAGAGTGTATCAAATGTTGAAGAAAGGGAGAGGAGAGCTCTTTATAAAGAGCTAAGAGAAAAAAAGAGTTACAAGTAGAAGATCCAACATGTGATCCATGTGTCTATAATCCTCTTACAAGTGGGGAGGATGTGTGCACCATGTGGGGGAAGGGGAGTTATATATAAGTAACTCTAAATCCAAATTATGGACTAGAAAAATGAGTGACACTTCAAAAGGCTATAATAAAGTGCATTTATAAATATAATTAATCCTAGTCCTATATGTAGTTAATTAAATTATTTCAAATTATAATCTATTATACATAACCTTTCAAATTTTTCATCCCTTCTATTCTTAAATTTTGACATACATTTGTATATATGGTTCAACATTAACCATTATTCATACCCTTGGCATTATTTTCACTTGTCTACTGCCTCTTGATTGTTATCTAGATCTAGACATTCATATTACTTATCCTAAAATGATTCTAGTACACATCCATTGTAGGATCCTAATTTTTTTCTCTTACATATTGATTACTTATATAGATGTATTTGTGGCCAGAATTGAGCTTACATGTTCATAGACATCTATATCTACATATCACATGAACACACATCAATTATTTATTACAAAATGAATGAAAATCCTTATATTTATATATGTTATTGACATACATTATTGTGATTCACATATATAGTGGGGATATATTTCTTTCTTTCACTTTTTCCACATAGGCATGTTATTACATATAGTGCGCACTATGCATTGAAACATGATGAGGAGTATTTATATCCATCCCATTATTCTATTTTAAAAACCATTGGCTCTTGGCCTCACTTGAATATATAAAATGCATAAAAAATATGATAAAAAAACTCAAAAAAATACAAAAACATTCAAAATATTATAAAAATCAAGACTTGAGCATGACATAATTACTAGACTACACTATTTACTTAGGTTATTTATCACAATTTGTATATTCAATATTATTTCCATACACACATGAATTTTCATAGTATATTAGTGTGATGCAAGACATATATGTTACACATAGACATATAAATGTTATAATTTCCTCTACCTTGTGGCCTTTTGATATTAGGGGCATCTTATTCTATAGGTTTCACTATTAGAAGTTATATCTTTCCATGAACTTTATACCATGTTGAGTTATCAATATTTATTATATATGTATTTATATTTACTCATATCTTACATATAGATACATTAATATGATAATAAACTATGACATGACATGGATACATATGGATGGTATAAACTAGTTTACTTATTCTATGTTTTGTTGATGCTACTACTTTCTTGTATGATAGGATACTCTGTGCCTATGTATTGTGTGATTCTCTTTTTCCCTATTTTTTGAAACATATTTTATGTCCCTTGTTTATTACATCTTTATTTTCCCTTGCATGTGACACTTTTTATCATTTTTTCTAACATATTTATGTCCCTTGAATGTGACCCTTGGCCTTATGTGTGGCAATGACACTTGCACTTATTGAACTTGTTGGAATTAATGTTAGAGGTACAATCACTGAGGGGGTTGAATCAATAGACCCAAATAATCTAAATTCAATTTAAATATTTACAAACACTTAATCATTTACCACAAGAATTCATGAAGCATAGACATCATTCATAGCAATGAGTAAGAGAGACAATGCAAGATTAATCACATAACACATGACATACATGAGAAACCAACTTGGGTAATAAAACACACTATAAACTATAATTAGACTACTATCCTATAATAAAAATAACCAATTTAGACCATCTATAGATTATTAATGAACTATAATCCATATTTAGTGAGACTGCACTCTCATAAGGTGTTGCCCACAGCTATCTAGTTGAGTTGCAACAATAGCTAGACATTTTAGCAAGTTTCACCTTGCAAGGAGGTTTTAACCACATTATATTTTAAGCTTCCAAAATAAAACCTATGAACATATCCACTTTTTAACTGATGTTAACAACACTTGATGATGGACCTCTGCTTATTACTCTTCACCTTCACTCACACTCAATTTATAAGAGCACTATTCTACCAATAGAATTATGATCTACATGTCATACAAATAGTCCTAAATATAATTTTATCTTTAAATCATACTTAGGTAACTCTAATAATTCTTATATCCATAATTCACACACATAATCCTTTCTCTAATATCTCCCAAGTCTCTCATATACAAGTCTATAAATCACCATATTTGATTTCAATATTTATAAAGCATACTAGATAATCAGAACCTTGGTCAGCCATTAGGCATAACTTAGCCCTTAAGGAATATCTCACATGAATACATGGCTCAAAAAAATATTCATAATTTGGCCATAGCATGTATAGGTTACCCTAAAGTATCTATACCTTTTAATAAGGCCCTTGTAGCTCTTATAGGTCTCATGGAGACCTATTCACCCATTTAACACACCATCAATAAAAAAAGAATACAAGACCACTTTAAAATACATGGCTCCACTCCTTATGTCTCCTTAGACATTATCAAATGATCATACTCATCTTATCTCACCTCTATATATGATCAAACAACTCAAATACTAACTTGGTGCATAGGAACATCATGAATGAATACACAATCAAATTCTTAAGCATTGTTCATACTCAAGATAGATTGATCATACCTTTAAAATAACAAAAATAATCCTCATGGAGTCTACAACACTCCCAAATATCAAATTCATCAAGATACATAAAAAAAAAATCTATATAAGCTCAATATCTCTTTTTAGGTTATTTGCAGAATAAACATGAATACATAGTCAAATTTTAACTTTATTATCTTTGATTGTATACACTTCCAGATCTTTAAAGCTGTTTCATTAGATGCACCATGGAGTCATCTTCATATTTTATTTTTACAGCACCAACAAATTCAAATTATATTTAAGGTATGGACAAAATATAGATCTCTAGTTTTTCCCTATGTTAAATTCAAATACTTAAATGACAATGGTCATAGTTAAACTTCAACCACTTTACTCACATCTCATGTCCTCTCAGATTTGGATCAATCTTGAACCATAATTTTAAAAAAAAAATTAATGCATATTATACCAAATCCAAATTTTAAACATCTAATGATTGACCTCATATTATGTACCCTTACAACTTTGACCTCATGTGCTCTATCAATATTTATAGATCAACTAGGTCTTTAACTATTAATGCACATCGTTTGATCAATCTATATGAACATTCACTCATCATTGGATCCTTATCTTTTACTTTTTCTCAATTATTAAAAATTATTTACCTATCCTCATATAACTTCTTCCTAACTTCTTGGTGCAATGTACACCGTTGATCTTTCTTGAACTTTAACTTTTGCATAAATGACTAAGCATGGGGACCCTTGGTCACTTACCCAAGTAGCCATTTTTGAAACCTTAATAAATTTTTATGTTATTAGATGCATAATCTCAAATTTAGACCATATGATCTCCTTATATAGGAGAATATATCCATATAAAAATCTACTATTGAAACCCACACATGTGAGAGATGTGTCATCATCAACATGCTCACTTATAGTTTTCTTCCATAGAGCCAACTATGCTTAAAATTTGTCTAGGAGACCAACTTTGATCATACATAACTTTTACCATGCTTTAGTGAATGATCTAAAATTTAACATAAATAAACTAGGCTCAAAAATGAGAAAACCCATATACTCAACTTTTCTTTAAACATCCACACATGTGAGATATGACTGCATCAAAATTTTTACTCAGCTCTTCTTTTCATATTGTAAATTTGTCTAAGTATGGGAAAACACTATCAAAATACCTAAGCACCTAAATTTTCATAAGCATATCTTTTGATGTGCTACATTTCATTATATGAAATTTAATGCACAAAAACTAGGAACAAAAATTAACAAGCCCATATGATCATTTTATCTTGACACCTCCATGTGTGTGAATTATTACATCATCAAAATTCTTATTCATCTCTACTTGAACCCTTTTACAAATTTAGCTATGGGAACTTAGTTAATTCTATTTGAGAAGCCAAATTTGTAGTCTCATAAATTTGACTACACTTTGATGGGTGACTTAATATCTGGTGCATAATAAATAGGGACTAATGTGATCATAAATATATTACCAACTCCCGTTGACTCATTCCCATGTGGCAATGGTGACATCACCAAACTACCTTCTCAAATTTTTTGCCATTGAAACAAAATGTCTAGATGAACACAATCAAAAACTGAATAAATACCACTCATGCACATAATATCTTAAAGCATATAACACTTATTATGGTACCTATTTCAAATGATCAATACTTTACACTCATCCCTAAACATCTCAAACCAATCAAAATCTGAATATCAACCAAGCCTTCTTCAAGCATACTAGGACAAACACATTATGCACTTTGTCATTATCACATAGACTATCAAGTCTCTTCATCCATTCACCAAGACACCTCCATGAAATCACCATGAGATCACTAAAAATTATCTAATAATCTCCCCCTTTATCATTGATGTCAAAACCATCATATATAGAAATATACAACTTACCTTCTCTCTCTTCAAGCACTCCCACAATGGAAACTTTTTACCCCTTTGACACAATGAAAAAGTGGGAAATAAATGATCCATATTCCTTAAAAGTACCAAAAATAGGAAATTAATACCTTATAAAGATGATACAAACTCCTCCTTACCTTGATCCTACCTCTACTTTTCTTGACAACTTCTTCCATGCAAACATTCTCTTTAACCAAGCATTGTAACTAATGAAAAAACAACACACGAAATCATATAAATATGATGGAAAACACCAAGAAAAATTTGAGAGGGACTTACCCTAATATATTTGAGATATTTCACATTTTGAGCATATTCATATCTCTATACACCATGAATAACCACCACACATGCTTACTAGCCTTCTCTCTCTCAAGATACCATAAGGACCACCAACATAACTTCATTCCACTCACCAAATAGGAAACATGATCTAAAATTAATTGATAGATCTCTTTGAAACAAACATACATTTCTCTTTTGGATAATTAAGCAAAAAATCACTCTTCTTCAAACTAGGCCTATCTAGCCTCCTTGTAGCCCTACCTAAAACTTGTAGATCCCACAATTTTTAGTAGACACATATATGAGACCTAAAAATTAATATTTGTAGAATTATCATATTCCCCCTAAAACACACTAGTTTTCATCACCAATCTCATCCTTTGCAACATACTTCCTTCACAAATCTACTAGCCAATTAGCCCACCATATCGACAAAAAATTAAATAATTTTAGAACCACAAACCTCAAATTCTTTATGAATAATTATTTAACCACCCATTTGGCCCATTTAACATATTAAGAAGCCTTAGACCTTAGTTTACAACACAAACCACTTATATAGCATAGCCTAAAACCTTAGAATCTCATAAATAAATAGGGTCAACAAACCTCCTTCTAGTCAACATACATCTCTGAAACTTATTGAACACATGGAGACACCCACCACACACTTTTGGACCTAAATTTTATCCTTAACACATTTGGGAAATTAGACTTCCTATAACCCATCTTAGGCCTACTTGCCCTTAAGCCAAAAACTAAGAAAACTAAGAGTACTTAAAAATTGTATATTAGCACAAATATATCTTCAGACCACAAAAAAAAATAGATCAAATAAAAAACAAGTGTATAGACATTCTAAGTATCAAACTTTTCTTGATATTTGTAGCAATCTTATTAAGCCACTTAGAACCACCCATTCTGACTTTGTACTATAGTTCCTTCATAAACCAATGGATTAAACTCAGATAGTTATTGTTTCCCTTAATCAATGACATTCTAAGATTAACACAAGTCTATGTATATATTGGAATTATGATATTGAGCCCACAAACTTACTTCTTCACAATAAATATGTCTCCTAAGAAGTATAGATAGACACACCCTATTTCACAATATCCTAGAACAATGTGAAACTAAGAGTTTCCCACAACTCTTCATATTCCTTCTCCTCATTGGTCATCTAATGGTTAAAGTTATTCTTCTTCTTAGGCTTAAGATAATAAACATTCTTAACCACTATAACATTCTCCTTTTCTTCTATAATTGGATTGACAATATATGGAGACAACAAAGATTAATGACATACCTTTCCATCTAAAGAATCCACCTTGTAGTTTATAACCTCATCATTAGGCATATAAAATTAATGTTATATATATTATATATTCTAAGAAATAGTAGGATTTTTACTTTGATACATACATACCTCAGGACTAGCCTCAACCAGTATCTTGGTCTTCTCCTTAAGCTTGATATCTTCATTCTCAACATGAGCAGATAATGAGACATCTTGGTAATCTTCAACTTCTAAATCATTATCCACCAAAGCAAAGAAATCTTTTGGACTTATATTCCTATCATGAATTACACTTGTCACCTTTGGCTTCCATGTGTTAACATGCCTTCTTTCTTGTACTCTAGGAGCTTGATTAAACTCATTTTGACTTGATGGCCTTTATTTGTAGAATCTAGCAATGTGACCTCTATATTCATAATTTTAGCACACCATACTCCTTGATGGACACATAATTTATCTTATTGTGTTTGGATAGAAACTTTCCATATGTACTTTTTCATGACAAATAAAATAACCTCCCTTTTTTGAAGAGGACTCACCTTATCTAATCTTATGTGGGTAATGGTTTGTAAAGTGCCCCACATCAAGATAGTTGAAGCACTTAATTTTCCTCACTCTTTTTGACTGATGACCCCCATCATAGTCTCATGCAAACTCATTTCGAATAGGTCTCTTGCATTCTCTATCCCTATGACAAATTGATTACATGTATAATAGTTACCATTAAATCCTGCATACCTCCTAACATTTGGCTATTTGATCTTATTTGACTTCAATATTCTAGCACCTTCAGTCCTTATCTGATGATTTATCTTCAAATTATGATTTTTCTAATTCACATTAGTCTTCATCTCATCTTGAGTAACATTCTTTTGTTAGTATTCATATCCAAGACTAGTTCTATCACTAACATGCTTTTGACCACTTAGAATTTTGTCTAGATCACATGAGCTCTTTTCAAATCTCACAAATATTTTCACCTTACTATTTTTATTTTCTAGCTTATATTTAAAAGATTCATTTTTAGAAACATACATTGAAAATTCATATTCTTTAACTTTTAGACTTGTAGATAGAATTTCTTGTTGACAACTAAGATGATGGATCATATCTTCATGTTCCTTAGTGTCTTCATTCAATCTTACCTCATACACATTAAATTATTACTCAAAATACTTGAGTTTAGATTTCATCTTCTTATTGATATCCTTCTCAATATTTAGTTCTTCAAGAGCATTCATTAAAACAATATCACAGTCTACCTCATATTCATCATTATCTAAATAACTAAAATTATACACGTTATGATGTGATCAACTTCCTTCCTCGGCCATAAATAAATATTTATCTTTAGTAGGACCATCATATTCATGATTATATTTTTAGTCACTATCTTCACTCTCATTTGATGAGCTACAATCTTCATTGGTGTAGATACTCTTCTTATTTTTGAAGGACTTCTTATATTGTTAAAATTTATAAATCCTTTCTTCATGTATGTATTATTGTCATCATCTTGGCCTTCACCATGCTTTTCATCATATTTATTCTCATGCTTATGAGGGCACTTATGAGTAAAATGACCTATCTCTCCATAATTGAAACATTTGAAGGGTGGTTTACCCTTATACTTCTCTAATCATGTGTTCAATTTCCTAGTAATCAAATCAATTAGCTCATCCTCATCAATGTTAGATATGTCATCCTATTTGTATTGCTTACCTTGGAAGTTATTTTTAGGCTTCATATCTATCTTGAATGTAGATTCCTTCTTTGGTAGTATATCATCATTTATTCTGATCTCATATGTAGTAAGTGTGCCATGTAATTGATCATTTTCAACTAAGTAAGATCATGAATCTCTTCTATAGTAGATGATTTTGGATCAAAATTAAGAGATAGAGACCTTAATAACTTTTGGACTATATTTGCCTCTTCAAGATTCTCTCCAAGACCTCTGATGATGTTCATAGTCTCATGAAATCTCTATAAAAAGGATGCCACCAAATATTCTTCATCTTGAGACTTTTAAATTTCCTTCTATGAGTCTAAAACTTATCAAGTTTTAATTTTTAATCTCCTTCAAAAATGATTTGCATTTTTCTCATATCTCTTTAGTAGATGTACAATGAATTACCTTGGTGTATTTAGTCTTTGAAAGACCACCAGTGATAGAATTCATCACCTTGGAATTACTCTAAAATAACTTCTTATCTATAGCACTAGATGGAGGAGTATTGAGAGCAACCTAACCATCAAAAATAGATTTCCATATATCAAACCCTAGGGACATAATATATGTCCTCATCCTTACACTCCAAAAAGAATAATTGGATCCATTGAACATTAGTGCTTGTTTAGTAGAGAAACATCCTTGATGATCACCCATATTGTATCTTGTATCACCTTCAAGATGTTAAGCCTTTACCAAAGGACCTACTCTAATGCCAATTGTTAGATGTACAATCATTGAGAGGGGGGGTAAATCAGTACACCCAAACAATCCAATTTAAATTATAGTCTTTACAAACATTTAATTAGTTACCTCAAGCATTCTTGAAACATGCATATCATTCATAGTAATGATCAATAAAGTTAATGCAATATTAATCAAATAACACATGATATGTGTGGGAAACACTCTTAGGGAATAAAACCCATTGGCATTAGAAATTGGACTATTATCCTATAATAACAAGAATTAATTTTGACCATCTATAAATTATTAAATAACTAGAATCCCTATTTAGTGAGACTATAATCCGTCAATGTGCTACCACACCTATCTAGCCGAGCTACAACAATAACCAAACTTTTTAGCAAGTTTCACTTTGTAAGGAAGCTATAACCACCTTATATGATGAGATACCACAAAAACACCTATCAAAACATCCACCTCTAAGCTTATGTCTATAACACCTGATGATGGACCTCTACTTATCACTCTTCACCTTCACTCACACTCAATCTGCAAGAGCATTATTCTACTAATAGAATTATGACCTAAATGTCATACAAATAGTCCTGAATATGTTCTACTCTTCAACTCATATTCTAGGTACTTTACCCCTCCTTTTTCCCTTAATTCAAACATAATAATTTCTCTAATCTCTCCCATGTCTCTCACATATAAGTCTATAAATCACCATCTTTGATTTTACTATTTACAGAGCATACTTGATAATCAAAACCTTGGTTAGCCATTAGGCATGTCTTATAACTTAAGACATCTCTCACATGAAAAAATATCTCAAAATAATCTTCATAGGTTGGCCATAACATCTATGGGTCACCCTTAGGTAACTACACCTTTTAATAAGGACTTTGTAGCTCTTATAGGTCTCATGGAAACCTGTTCACCCATTTATCACACCATCAAGCAAAATAAGAACATAAAACCACTTTAAAATATATGGTTTCACTCTTTATATCCCCTTAGAAATTCTCAAATGATCATATTCATCTTATATCACCTTTGCATATGATTAAACAACTCAAATATTGACCTATTGTATAATAACATCATGAACAAATACATAGTTAACTTCTTAAGCATGATTCATACTCAAGATAGATTTATCACACCTCTAAAATTCACAGAGCATTATCATGGAGTCTATGACAATCCCCAGTAGGAAATTCATCAAGAGACAAAAAAAATCTATATAAGCTGAATTAATCTTCTCAAGTCATTTCTAGAACAAGCATAGACACCCAGTCAAATTTTAACATTAATATCTTTGACTCTACACACTTTTAGATATTCAAATTAAGTTCATTAGATATTCCATGGAGTCCTCTTAGTATATAATTTTTATAACACCAAAAAATTTGAATTCTATCAAAATATATGGATAAAATATATATCTCTAGTTTTTCCTTGTGTTAAATTCAAATATTTGAATGATAATGGTCACAATTAAACTTTGACCACTTTGCTCACATCTCATGTCCTATCAACTTTGGATCAATATCACATCATTGATTTTTCTTGAACTTTAATACATAGTATTCCAAAGCCAAATGTTAAACATCTTATCATTATCCTCATCTCATGTACCCTTAAATTTTTAACTCATATGCTCCATTAATATCTACAGATCAACTAGGTCTTTAACTATCAATGCTCACCATTTGATCAATCTATACAAACCCTCACTTGCCATTAGATCCTTATCCTTTACCTTTACTCTGTAAATAAACATCATGCACCTATCCTCATATCATTTCTTCCTAACTTATAAGAGTAACACTCATCATTGATCTTGATCAAACTTTAACTTGTATAAAAATGACTATGTATGGGGACCCTTTCTCATCTGCCTAAGTAGCCATTTTTGAACCTTAATAACTTCTTCTACACTTAGACAAATGATCTCAAATTTAGACCATATGATTAGGTTACACAAGATAATCCATCCATATAATAATATGATCCTAAAACCCACAAATATGTGATATATTCCATCATTAACATGCTCACTCAAAAATTTCTTTGACAGAGCCAACTATGCCTAGAATTTGTTTGGGAGACCAAATTTTCTCCCACATAACTTTTGCCACACTTTAGTGTATGATATAAAATTTATCACAAATTAACTAGTCTAAAAAATTAAAAAATCCATATGATAAAATTCTCCTAAAACATCAACATGTGCAAGATATGACTACATAAAACTCTTACTTGGCTCTTCTTACCATATTGTAAATTTTGCTAAGTATGGGAAAACATTATCAAAATCCCTGGGAGCCTATCTTTTCGCAATCATATATTTTGATGTACTACACCACATGATCTAAAATTTATCTCATAAAACTTAGGAATAAAAATTTAAAAAAACCCATATGATGATTTTATATTGTTCCATGCATGAGAATGATGACTTTATCAACATTCTTTCTCAGCTCTAATTGAACCCTTTTGAAAATTTGGCTAAGTATGGGAGCTTAGTGATTTTTTTCTAAGAATCCAACTTTACACCCTCATATCTTTGATCATGATTCAATGTATTATTTTATATTTGGTGCATAAAAACTAAGGAATAGTGTGATCAAAACCATATGACCAACTCCCCTTGACTCATTCCCACGTGGCTATTTTAGATAAATTTTGCTTATGTTATTTAGAATGAGGAGAAAATAAACTTGAGAAGGGAGTGGTTAGTAAAACTTGGTATATTATGTGAATGTTGATTAGATTAATATACATAGATATTATTTGGCTTGGGAGGAATGACCTATAAATAATAAATCATTTAAGCAAATGGTTGATTAGTTAGATAGTAGGGTGGATTACCTAGTAAGATAGATCCAAGAAGCATGAGCTTCCTTAGAGGCTTCAATCCATAATTTTAAACAATCAAGCTCAAAAATAAAAAGATAAAGTACATACATAAATAATAGAAGATACTAAAATGTAATACAAGAAGATAGATTTGGCTAATTATAGAAATAAATAGATTGATATTAATGCTAAATAAATAAGTTATAGTTCAAAAAATAGGGTAGGGTTATATGATTAGGTGAGAGGTTTTAAATTGAGATTTGGTTAAGGTTTGATAGATGAAAATATCTTATTGTTTATTTTTTGATAGTGACCATTATTGATTGGGTGTGACCATTGGTGGTTATGGTGACCATCGATGGTTAAGATAAACCATCGATGGTTAGGATGACCATCGACAATTACTGTGGGTTTTGGTTTTCTTAATAAAAATTGATTGATGAGGTTATATAATGAGATTATATAAGGTAGGTTCACATTAGGGTAGTAGAAATAAAGTAACTAATTATTAAAAGTAGATACTTAGCTTCTTGATTGTTGATCTAAAGAATGGTTAAGGTAGTTGGATGATGAACTAATTGATGGAGTCTAAATATATTTTGGTAGAGTAATGGTACTCAACCATTGGTTGATGAGTGGTATAAATTATGATCTTTGATGTACTTATTGGTTCATTACTTCATTGAGAGAATGACTTGCTAAAGAAAGTCTAATACAAAAAGATCTTGATAGTTGTGGATGATGATGGATTGATTCATTGATTAATCAATTAGTTGATTGATTATGGCTCTCTTTTCACCTCCTCCTCCTTTTTTTTATAGTAATTAAGGAGAGATGAGATAATATGTTATCAAGATGTTTAACAAGTATTTTAAATTTAAATTTTACATGCATTGGCTTGCACATGACTTACATATGATAAATATAAAAAATCAAGCTAGAGTTTGACTAGAGTTGACTATTTAGGTGGTGGGAACCTGACTATTAGTGGTTAATCCTAACCATTAGTAGTTAGCATTATCATATATAGCCAAGGGTCAAAGGTTAATATTGGTCAAGGGTGTGGTTAATCAGTTAGCTAGTTAGTTAACCTAACTCAGGATTGTAGTTGAAAGGTTATAAGATGGTCGCTCAGGAGTCCCAAGGTGGTCTAGGGATTTTTCAACACCTAAAAATATTATTTTTGGTTTTATAGTGTCTACATTTTCCCCTTTTTTGTTATGTATTTTATATCAACAAGATGCAAAACAAAAATGGATTGTGGGTCAAAGGTTTGGTTGCCCTAAGCATGGGAGGAGGCATTCCCCCTCAAACTAGGAATTGATGAGGTGAAATAGAATTGAATGTGGGTTTGATAAGTGGGTAAGTTGGTAACGAAGTGGGTGTTAGGTTGGGAATTAAAGTATAAAAACACACATAAAGTGAGATGAAGTGTGATTTTATAAGATCATGAAATTATTAGGTTATTATGGTTGGTAGAAAAATAAGGTCAATACTAGGACAAGTGATAAGTAGACCACATGACCATATGTGACAGTTGGGCTATAATTGTAAATATAAGTCTCTTAGACAAGGTCAGTGTTTTTATGGGTATTCAAGGTAGGAATTAATCTTGAGAAGACACAAGTTGGTATGGTGTGTGAAAGGTAACATAAATTAAAAATGTTCAACTTGGTAATTTAGTCAGTGAAGTAAAAAAGGACTAAGGCAAGGTCATCATAAAATATATGATAGTTGGGCCAAAATGGCTAGTGTAAAGGTGATGTGGTTGGTAGAAGTATCAAGGTTGGTAGAGAAGGTAATATTTATTGGTATGAGTTTAGATTGGGTAGGTACTTGACTTGGTGTTGTGTTTAAAATTTGGTCTAAAAATTAGTTGGGTGAAGGGAGAAATCCCAAAGAAGGTGATCATCGATGGTCAGAGTCAACTTTTGTGGTTGATCATCAGTGGTTAGGTGTCATCCTTAAAATGACAAAGACAAAAGAGATATGTTGGGTCTTAATCTTTCATTATCAACTTTGACCCATGACAATTATCTCTTTGGCATTTTGTGAAAAAAATTGATAAATTTTATGAGTGTGATTGGTTGAATGAGGTGGATAATTGACCTTGACTAAGTTACTAGAGGTTTGACCTAATGAGGATGTAACATAGATGGGGGAGAGTATGAGGTCAAGTGGTGGTTCTGAGGTTCTTCCTCAATAATGATCAAGGAATGGGGTAGGTAGTGTTTTTGAATTGATAACTTAGTTTCAATTTGGGCAATTGAGTTTGATTATTATGTATTATGTGATTGGTTTGACCTAGGGATATGGTTTTAATAGTTTTTGGTTGGATTTAGGAGGTTAGAGTTAAATTAGAAGAATAGGGTAGATAGGGGAGGGTAGATGTAGGTATTGGTAGAAATTTTTGATTTGATTATGGTGTTTAGGTAGGTAAATGGGGAGGGTATGGTGTGGTTTGATCATTGGTAGTCACTTTACAATGACCATCAATAATCATTTTTGACTGTCATCAGTCACTATTGACCATTGGTGGTCTATAAGTGATCATCAATAGGTCATGATATAGTGACTATAAATGGTTGGCATCCTAACTTTTGGTGGTCACCCTGACCATCAATGGTCGATAAAAGATAGATAGAAGATTTTGTTGAATGGTGAAGGTTAAGGCTCATAGGTCATAGATTAGTTAAATAGGTGAATGTTATATTTTATAGGTTAAAGTTGAAGAATATTATGGTTGGATGTTTTATTTATATCTTAAGGGTAGGATTTGTGGTTGGTTGAATGTGGTAGGGGTGTAGGTAGTGGTTGAAAAAAGATAGGTGAAGATAAGATAGGTTAAGGGTAGTGATGTAGATGTGACAAGATAAAATTTAGGGGTTTGATTTAGGCACATGTGTTGTCAATGAGATAAGTAAATTAAATTAGGAAGTAAGTGTAACAAGTAGATTTTGTAGGAAAAATATGTCAATGAACAAAGGATGTTGGTATCAAACCTTGTAGGCACATGAGAGGATATATATGAGAGATTAGGTGCCCCAAATATTTGATGAGATTCAATGAGGGATGAATGAGGATGATTGGGAGAACATGGAGGACATAGGCCTCAGTGGTATGAGGTAATATCAAGATGTACCTTGAGATGTATCTATGATAGTGGCACTCATCAAGAGATGGGATTCTTCTATTAATACCTTCTTGTTACCTATAAGGGATATGACCATGTTGCCTAAGGACATCCATAGGATCATGTAGCTACCCATATGGAGGGAATTAATCTACCATATTGAGAGGGATGAGTGGGATGAGTTTATGGATCTCTTGTATAAAGATGACATGGATTTTGTGAGGTGGCACTCTAGAGGTTTCCATTACACACCATTATATTAGAGGGATAAGGATGTGATGTGGTTGTTAAATATGATGATGATAATCATTACCTATCATGCATTCCTTGATTTGAACAATAGGAGATTCCCTTAATTATTGCTAGGGGTGCTCATGGAGATATTTTTGGGTTACATAGTGTTCATGTGGGCACCTTTACTTCTCATTCAAATTTACTAAGAGCTATGGGGATTTTGATCCCATAAGAGATATGGGATGACTGTTGGTTTTTTTTCATTATCAGGCATATAAGCACATTGGGGTGCTAAGACTGATGGGGCTACCATGTGAGGGTTATGCTCAAATGGATTTTTGAGTTGGATACATATAGTGGAGGAGTGATTATACACTCTCAGTACTAGGATGAGGATCACATGACATTGAATAATATAGGGGTTAACTAGATACCTTAGTCATGGGAGAAGTGACTTGGAGATCATATGTTAGGTTTCTAAGATGGGCTCATTATAAGAAACATACTCTATCCCTTCAGATTTATCGTTGGTTATATGGTAGATGAGAGGGTGAGATAGAGATAATACCATTTGATAGGGTATGAAGGTAGTTTGGCCTTGTGTATAATATACCTAGGGTATTATTGAGATATAGAAGGGAGGATGTAGATTTACCACTACTCACTCCATAGATAGTGCATGCTTTTATTGATCATGAGGAGTTGACTGTGAGGATAGAGATATATGACATAGGTGTGATAGATGGATACCTTGCATGGTATCAAGAATAGTATACTACAACTAATATTTCTCTTGAGGATGGGGGTCAACATGATATGGATGTTGATGTAAGAGGAGATGATCAGTAGGTTGAAATGCTATGGGTTTCACTAGATGTACATGTAGTAACTATAGAGAGGGACCAAGCATGAATGGCTTTTCCCACAACATAAGCATCCTTGGTAGTGGCATAGGCATCACTAGTAGTAGTAGCATAAGGTTAGTTGGTCACTATTATAGCTAAGAGAGATCAGGCAAGGGCTTAGCTAGATTTAGTGATGTAGGAGAGAAACTCTCTTCAATAGTTAGGAGGTGGAGTACTAGTAGCTATGGGACTAGTAGGGATGATTTATATGCATAGATACATAGAAAATGTGGAAGATCTATGGTACTTTGAAGCCTTTTTTCTCATGCATTATCTAGATGAGTCTCTATGGGGTGAGTATAGAGCTAAGATGGTAAGAGGTATAAGTATAGTGATACCAAGTTAGTGGGATGCATCTATAGGTGGCTAGGTAGGTACAAGAAGACAAGCTATAAGAGGTAGTGGTGACCTAGGATCTTAGAGTTGTTTATGAGACATTATATATATATATATATATATATATATATATATATATATATATATATATATATATATATATATATATATATATATATATATATATATAGATAATATGTCATATGACTTTTATACCAATTTGTGAGCTGATGTAGTGAGATGTATATTTATTTTGAGAGACATGTATGTTTTGTAGACATTATGATGATTATTTATGAGATATAGATGTGATATTTTGTTCATGGTTTGTGGTTTCTGGTTATGATTTTCATGTTGACTATTGATGATTTCATGTTTGATTATGGTTATGGTTATGCTAATGATGATTTTGATGTTAACTCACCTAACTAGGCATGTGATGATAAATCTTTTTAATTTATGTGCATGATGATGTTTGATATGGATTAATGTTTTTGATGTGAGTATGATGTGAAGGAAATGGATGACTATGATAATCTTGATATGATTATGTGATGATAAAGTGATTTTGTGGATGATTAGGATGATGGTTATGATGTTATGATTATGGTATGTTATTACATGGATGTGATCATTTAATTTCATGTTTTGAGATGATTATGATTATGATTATGATTATGATTATGATTATGATATTGATATGATCATGTCTATGGTAATTGTTATACTTAGGTAGACAAAGTTATGATGTGATTATTGTTATGGTTTATGAATGACTAGGATGATAGTGATGATCATGTTCATGTTCAATTGTAATGAGTCTTTGCTTCCTTATTTAGAGTTAGACATGTGGTGGATATGGTATATGTGATTATGAATTTGTGATGGTGATAGTTGATTTTTCTATGGAGGTGGTGATTATGATAATGATTTATATTTTTATTTATGATGTGATGATGATATTATGGGATTTGGTTATGATTATGGTCATTTTGTTGTAGACTAAGGTAAGGTATAGAAGGCAGGTTAAATAAGAAAACTAGACATGAGAAAAAGATGACAAACTAGAGATAAATTTTTAAGTGAATATATCAACTAGTATGAGAGAATAAGAAGGCATGATGCTTATTCTTTGGCAAGGATTAAAAATAAGATGCAGTTGGATGGGCTTATGGAACATAAGCCCTTCTAATGCTTCACATGAGCATTCATTAGTTGGTTAAAAAGGCATATTGATCACATAAATGTCAAGTAAGCTCAAAATCCCTTACTTATAGTGTATAATGTGGAGATGGATGAAAAATAAAACCTTCTTGTGAGACTAACATGCCTCTTCTAGAGGTTACCAAAGAGTTAGTATAAATAATTCCATGTCATACAAGGTGTATAATAATCAATGTGGGAAGTCTACTTATGAGAATTGATAGTGTCTTTCAAAATTGATTTTATACTTCTAATGTTTAATAATGGGTCTTTTACTATTTTGTTATTGATTGGGAGGTTTGGGTGAAGATGATTGCTATAGGGGGATTCCAATAAATTGTTATGCTTTTACAAATGCTTTACTCAACCATTCTTCAAGGGAGTGGTCTAAGTTTTGTGTGCTTCATTTAAGGCTTTTGATAGCTATCCTTCAAGGGAGCAGTCTACCTTATATTGAGAAATTTTGATATGTTTGTACAACTATCTTTTGAGGGAGCAATATATGAATGGTAGAGAGTGACCCATATGGGTTCTTTTGATTTTTCATTTGATGTCATGGACTTACTTATATCAATTTGAAGGGTCACCTTTATTAAAGGAAAAACTAAAAGCATAAGAAGGTTGATTAGGTGTAAAAGAGGTTTATATGAAAATGATCATGGGAATCCATTGTATGAAAGGGGTGGAAATTAATATGAGAATCATGCCATGGGTAGAGCCATGGTACCCATTATTCAAGATCAGGCTATGGTTGTGATGGATAATCACATGATTTATATTTAATTAGTTGTTTATAAAATAGAGGGATGAATGTAGTTTAAACAATAAGGGATGAGATTAAGTTAAGACAAAAGGTGAGTTTGATCCCATTTTAACAAAAGAAAGGATGTCAATGCAAAGAATTAAATAGCTTAGGTTGTCAATTCCTTTCAAAAGAGGATAACTGGTAAGTGCCTAATCCATACTTGTGTATTATGATATAAGGTCCATGCTAATAGAAAACAAGCTTGCCTTAATTTTTTTATCAGTATTGGTGACATGTTTATTTTCTTTGAGGATGAGATCTTTGATATTGAATTATCACACTTTAAGGTGTTTTTTATAAGTGTGTTTGATACATTATTGATAGACATGAAGATGAGTGAGCTAAATAACATTCATCAAGTAGCTCAAGTTGGGATAAATGTTCTTGATGATAATTACTCTTAGAGATGAGATCTCATAAGGATATGAAAAGAGAAGGAATTTTCACTTTGAGTGGAAAAATAACCTCAAATCTAAAAAATAGAGAGAAAGGATTAGTAACCATAGGGGTTTAAATGCTAGTATGATAGGTCCATAAGGCAAAGGGGATGTGTAAATTCTAATCTTGACCAGATGCATTAACTATTTTAGTTAACATGTTATTGAGAGTTTTGTTACAGCCTTTTTCCTATGCATTTTATTGAGGATGATAGAGGGATGAGAAATAAAACTTGATACGAAATGTGTCATAAAGACCTTAAACTTATTTATTTTTTAAATATTTTCCATTATCGATGATGACTTTTTGAGGAACACTAAAATGATAGATAAAGAAATGATTGATAAAGTCAATAATATTTTTAGCTTTGGTTGAGTTAAGAGGAATAAGCTCTACCCATTTGGTAAAATATTTGGTCATAATGATGATAGAATGATGTCGCTCTAAAGAATGGGGGTTAATTTCACCAATAAGGTCTACACCCCATGTGAGAAGGGCTAATTTTTTTTTAAAAATGTGAAGACTAAAGCTAGGTGTGTGATGTACATTGGTATGTTGTTGACACTTAACACACTTTTTCACATAATCACAATAATCTTGGTTAAGGGTGGGCCAATAATAGCCAAGATGAAGGATGTGTTTAGAAATAGATAGGGCACTAAAGTGTCCCCCATATATCTCATCATGCATTTCACACCAAAGTTACATTTATAAATAGTTCACCATAGTATGGTATAATGTGATTTACTTTGGATAAATTCTCATTGAGCATTTCTAGAAAGGCTAGTGGAAATGATGGTAAGGTTGAGATAGTTGAAGGTCTATTAATACCAAAAGTCAATTTGGGTCTCCTTCACATTAAATTTGATGAGAAAGTCTAATTTTAAATAAGAAGGATAGGTAATTTGGTGGATAATGATAGATATATTATATTAAGAGGATGTAGATAGGATTTGAGAAGTGAGGGAAGTCATCATATCATCAAACTTGTTCATAGATCATAGAGTGGTTTGGATATAGTAATGTTTAAATGATGATAATAGTAAATCATGTATTTGTTTATACTACTGTGAAACATCATTTTTACATTGTTAAGAGCCATTGATTTTATTAACCACAAGTTGGGAGTCACCAAAGATGTTGATCTTTTTGACTCCCAATTCTAACGTAGTTTGGAGACCTATCACTAGAGCGTCATACTCAGCCATATTATGGGTATATTCAAAGTATATGTATATCTTAAAGGATAAAGGAAGAGGTTCAATATGAAGAGGAATGAGGATGACCATGGATCCCCAACCACATTGACACTTTGTTCCATCAAAGAACATGGTCACTTGATAGGTAAAGTCTACCTAAGAGAGGGTCGTGATGGACAAATTAGGAAACTCAAGAAAAAGAGGTTGATTATTTGGTAAGGGTGCTTTGGCCAATTGGTTTTCAATTAATTTCTGTTTAATTAACTTATATCAAAGAAACTCAAGGTTGAACTTAGCTAGAAGCATGAGCCACTTAGCCATACATTGGTTTTGGTATGACTTGGAGTGCATATACTTGAGTGGGTTAGTATTGGTTATGATATAGGTCTTATCATT
This sequence comes from Torreya grandis, assembly GCA_037957365.1. Taxonomy (NCBI): domain Eukaryota; kingdom Viridiplantae; phylum Streptophyta; class Pinopsida; order Cupressales; family Taxaceae; genus Torreya; species Torreya grandis. Next base: position 1,726,077 of record JARHVA010003083.1, read on the forward strand.
GAGAAGGTAATGCCAATGTTTAGTGGCCATAAAGACCAAAGCTAAAAATATTTTCTCAATATAGGTATACCAAGTCTCATACTCTATAAGTATGTGGTTAATGTAGTAGATAACTTGCTCTTTATGTTGATCATCCTAATGAGCAAGCATCACCCCTAAGGAGTGGTCAATGGTGGAGATATAAAGGTAAAAATGTTGATATTACTTGGGAAGAGTGAGGATATGTGGAGATAAAAGGTACTTTTAAATTAATAAAAGGATTTTTGATAGTCATTATTCCACTTGAAAGATACATCCTTCATAAGAAGGTGGTGAAAAGGTTATCACTAGTTTGAGAGTTAAGAGATAAAGTGACGAATGGATTGGAGCTTCCATTACAAGATATACATTTGATTGAGGTGGGTAGAAGGAGGTATGTTTATGATTTCTTTAATTTTGGTAGGATCAACTTTGATTGCATGAAGGGAGATCATAAAGCCAAGGAAATTTCATGACAAGACCACAAAAATACACTTCTTGGGGTTAAGGTAGATACGGTAATGGATGAGTCACTCAAAGATAATTTTAAGCATGGACAAATATTCTTTATGACATTTGGATTTCGTAAGAAGTTCATCAACATAGTCTTCAATAATTTTTTAGATAAGGTCATGTAAGATGTAGGTCATAGTGCATTGACAAGATATATCAATGTTATTTAGTCCAAAAGGCATGACCCTATAGCATAAAGTTCCCCATGGGGTGATGAAGGTAGTTTTGGGTTGATATTTAGGTGAAATTAGGATCTGATTATAACTCAAGAATATATCCATAAGAGATAACATCTCATGGCCATTTGTAAGATCAACTAGCTAATTAATGCTTGGTAGAGGAAAATCATCCTTTAGGTAGGCAAGGTTAAGGTCACAAAATTCCACATAAATGTGAATTCCCCTTATGGCTTTAGTGATAGATATGATGTTTGAGACACATTGGGGATAGTCAATGGGTTAAATTAAATTGATGGATATGAAGTGTTGAAGCTATTCTTTGATGGAAAGGGCTATGCAAGGGTGCATTCACTAAATTTTTTGCCTAATGGGATTGGAATCATAGTTGGTGACTATGTTGTGGGTAGTGATGTAAGGGTAAATTCATGGCATGTCATTGTAAGACCAAATAAATGTTATGTTATAATATTGTAAGAAGGAGGGGAAGTCTTGAAGCTCCTCAAAATTTAGTGATTGGCCAATTCTGATAATGCATGGGTTATCAAGAGTGCCCAAGTTGATATCCATAGTGGATTCATTTAGCATGGTTGAAGTCTTAAGAGCAAGAGATTTATGGATAGAGGAATCTTATACACCAAGATAAGTGAGAATTAAATCATAATCCTAACACCAAATGATATTAATGGTAAGAAAGTCATCCCTTATCATCTTAGGGTGGGTCAGAGAAATAATTATAGTCACCCCATCCTTTTATTTAGTTAGGGGTCTGAGTATGATTATGTTGATGAAAAAAAAGTTAGTGGGGGTGATGTTGGAATCTTCAATTGTCGAAGGTGGAGTTTGTGGTGAGGATGGGATTTCCTCATCAATGACAGTAATGGGAGGTGGGTTGGCTTGTTATTTAGGTGGAATGATATCAAGGCCATGATTTTCATGGGTTTTTTGGCTTTTGATTGGAAGCAACTCATGTGGCCTATGTTTGTACTAACTTAGATCAAATCCTTTCTAAGCACACCTATAAAGGTATATTTAGGCAAAGTTTGATTTGTTGAGATAAGAGAAGATAGAAGTGAATGGTCAAGGTGAAAAGAGGTGGTAGAAGTTATAAGGTGTTTATCAATTCCCCCATAGATGAAATTGGTTTGATAAGGTGAGGGTCTAAAAGGAACAAGGGTTTTGATATTGGGGTCAAACATGGTTGGTGGCCAATTTTCCCATACTTTTGGGGAGTATGGAAAATGTCAAGGTTGAGAAGGTGATATTCCCCCAATGAAAAATGATGGAAGGTTGATTCCAAAGGGTTCATTGTGGAAATTTGGGTGTAAATAATAGATTAACTAGTGAAGGCTTTGGTGGCAAATGGAGATAGGGCTTCATATTTTACCAATGAAAGTAGGTTAAATGGAGGAAGGAGAATGTTGTTGGGTCGGTACATCATGTTACATGGTGTGAAAGGACTCAGGTCATCTTTTATGGTAAAAACTTAACCTTTGTACTTAAATTTTATGCACTAGTGTATGTTATATGGCACAAAACTCATGGAAAGAATCCAAGGGAATTACAAAAAAATATTGTACTATAACTCTCCTTCTACTACATAAAAGAGCTTAGGAATCATGTAGGGTCTTATGCAAATGTGAAGCACAATAGTTCCTAAAGTTGTGACCATTATATCATTGAATGATCAGAGTACTACTGAGTTTTTTGACATGATGTTCTCAGGTAACTTGAGTTGATTTTATGCATGGGAGGAGATAATGTTGATGTTATCTCCCCCATCAATCATAACTCTCTTAGTATGAATCTAGTTGATATAGGTGCTAATAAAGAAAAGAGGGTCTAGATCATCTAGATAGATAGAAAGTATTTATGAATCCTTAAAGGTAACAAGGTTAGAAAGTTGAAGAACTCCGTTAAAGATTACTAGAGGTTGTGGGTCTTCCTATTGGACTTATATATATTGCAAAGCCTCTATCATCATTTGGTAGTGATGGGGTGAATTATTGATTAGTTCATACAAACTCTTTTTCATCAGTGTTTGGTGAAGCTATTTTAGAACTACTCATTGGACTGATTTAAAAGGATTAGATTGAGAGGGTCCCAAGATGGACACTTTGGGTTTGGTTGAAGGTAAAGGTGATGATGTTGGTTGATTGATTGGGTAGTGGAAGAGGGATGTGTCTATATAATGGAAACTTTTTCCTTTCCCTTATCCTTTTATTGAGCCTATGATCTTGTGACCAAATGGATGGTATGGATTGGGGGAGGAGTTAGGCTAAATGATTGCATCATTTCCTCTTTAATCTGAGGTGAGAGTGGAGGAGTAGGTAGGTGTTGGTTGATGGCTGTTGGTTCTTGGATCAATGTTAGGCTCATAATAGGCTCATCTAATAGTAATTCATCCTCTTGATATAGCTAATGGGCTATCACTTGGAGAGAATTTTCAATTCTCCATATAATGCCCAAGTGTTCTATGGTATGAACATACTAATTTGTCATTATACCATGATGGTTTAGGAGTATGTGGGTTAAATGGTCTGATAGGTGGCAAGTTTAGACAAGATTCTTATAATAGCCTCTGTATGATGTTTATGTAAGACTCAATTAATGGTGGCAAAGGTATAAGGATCTTGGTCTTGGTAGTTTGAGTGGAAACCCTTTTAGGAGTGGATTTGGTGGTAGAGGTTTTGGGTAAATGAGAATTCTTAGTAGATGGTTTTAGTCTTGATAGAGAGGTTGATAGTTTGGGTTTTTAAGGTTTTAGGGTAGACATTAGGGAGATAAGTAGTTTGTTTATATATTATTGAGAGATAGGAAGCATGTGCATGGGTGGTTAGGTAAAAATAGGTGTGGATGAAAGCAAGAGTGATGGTGTAACAAAAAGTGGTGGTTGGATTTTGATTAGTAGGGTTGGTTTCCCAATTAAGGTAGAGGGATGGGGTCTTAAAATAAAATTCAAAGTGGAGAGGGGAGTTAGAGTTTTGGTTTTTGGGCTTCTAGGTTGTTTAACCTTTTTTATTGGCTTAGCTTCAGGTTTTCTTGATAGGTTTGGTGGGATTAAATCCAAATTTACTAGTGGATGAGTAAGGTTATGAGTAAGAAATATGCCAAGGTTCTTGGTAGGTTTGGTTAGAATGGTAGAAGGTGATTTGGTGACTTTGGGTGAGTTTAGTTCTCATGGTGTTGCTATAGTTTGATGGGTAGAGGCATTCAATGGTTGGGTTTTGGTGATAGTGGATTTGATAGTGGAAAGGGTAGGTTGTTTTGATAAAGAAGGCTATAAGTTAGTTTTATATAGGAGCCCAAAATATTTTCAAAAGGTGGCTCAATCCAAGTTAGGATCAGATATGAATTCTATGTTTTTGACCAGTCTGAAGAAAGGTTTATAGATAGGTTTGAGTCCCCTGGTAGGGCATGAAAAGGATAGGGCTAGGTGTTGAGGGGAGGGAATAATTACCTCATCCTTTTCTTGATTAAAAGGTTTCAATATCTAGGAGGGTAACTCCTTGGTGGGAGGTGTAGGCAAATTGGTTTCTTCTTAGGAGTGCTCATTAAAGGAAGAGTGGATTGTTATATGATTGATAAAATTGATAAAGTGGGAATGGTTTCATCCTTTGATGTGCATATCAAAGGAGAGGTTGGTAACTCCACTACCTCAATAAGTGGAGTAGGGGAAGAGGTGATTTGGTTTATGGTCTTCTTAGTACTAAGTTCATGAAGAATCATATTGATAGTATGGTCCTTATGATCATGAGTAGATTCTACTTTGTTTTCATAATGGGTAGAAGGAGCGTGATTAGGAAATTGTTGTTTGAAGATGTTAAGTGATTGGTTTAGGGGGACATTATGGTTATCCAACACAAGTTACCCCTTGTCAATGAGAGCTTGGAAAACATTATTGAAGGTATTACACCTACTAACATCAAGTCCAATGACTCGATGGAAGGCACACAATTCATTCTCCTTATACAAACCTAGTATGGGATGAGAGGAATTGAATCATTGTGGAGGTTTGATTGGTGGAAGATATATGATATTGGCCTTTAATAATTTATATAAGACCAAAGAATAAGCAAATTAAATTATTTCTAGGAGTTATGGTTTGTGTTCTAGGTATTTTGATTGGGGGAAGTGGAAGAGTTAGATTGGTTGACAATAGGTAGAGGGCTGGTCTTAAGGACAACCACATTTGTGGTTACCTTATTAGGTTTAGAGGAGGAAGCATCATTTTATTTTAAGTTGGAATTTTTTTCTTAAATTTAACTTCCCCTCATCAATGGTTCTATTTTCTAGCTTTCATGCCATGGTAAAAGCTGCATAAAAGGTCTTGAAGCTTTAAACCTATAAGATAGAGGATATGTGTTTAACACAGGCCAAAGAAAAGATTTCAATCAGCTTGAGTTGAGGTAGAGAGAAAGAGAGCCAGTTTATTAGACTTTTCCAATGGGTTACAAAGTTAGCAATGGATTTATCATCAAATTGCTGAATGGAGTAAATATAAATGATGGAGACTTTCTTAGAGATGTTTATAGAAAAGTGATTTAACAAAATCTGAGATAGTTGGGCAAAAGAAAAGAGGGAGTGCTTTGTAATAGCACTGTACAAATATAGTTTCAAACATGATAGAGAGATGAGGAAGGTATGAAGAAGGAGAGCATTAGTTTAGGCAATCATATAACACAAATACCTAAATGCTCTTAGGTGATTTTGAGGGTCTTACTCTAAAAATTTGATAACTTTAGAGGTTCCCATTGAGGAGGATATGGTCAAATGGGGATGGATGGGTGAATTGGTTCATTACATATTTGATCATATGATAGAATATTATGAGCTCCAAAATGGATGACTCTAAAGTAGTCATTTTGTCCATTAACATTTTCACAAGGTCAATTTGATGTTGTGCAACCCCATAGTTATAAAAGAGGTTGTGTTGGGCTTGGGTATATATATATATATATATATAGGGGACTTGAGAGGCTACCACATGTTGGTATGTGTATATGGGTGGTTAGGATGATGGCATATATGAATAAAAGGTAGAGGTACATACCCTTGTGGGTTAGGATGTAGCTCAAGTTTAGTGAAATGGGGACCTATTGATAGATTAATTTAGGTTGAGTAGAAGGTGTGGTTGGGTTAGTAGATAGAGGGTAAGTGGTAAATTTGATACTAATGGGTAGAAGGTATGGGAACTACCAAGCTCTATAATGGAGTGGAGGTAGCTAGGTTGAAAATGAGAGGAATGGTGGTGACACTAGTAGAGGGTAATCCCATGGTAAGGGAAGTGTTGGATCCCAATGTTTGGGTTGCTCCTATACTATAAGGGTTGTTGGTTGGGGAAGAAGGTGATTACATGTTTTTTGGTTGAGTGGGTTATTTTGGATGGTGGTATTGGTAGGGTTATTTGTAGAGGATAATTCCTGGGTGACTAAATGTTGGGTGGTGATGGTGGCAATAAAAGTGTCACCCATAAGGTGGGATGGCATGCCATAGGGCTAGTTAAGAGGTGGAACCAAGGTAGGGGTATGATGGGATATAGTGTTAAGATAATGTTAGAGGGTTATTGGGTTGTTATCTAGAAAGGTAGTAAAATTTTCATCACTTTGGGTAACCATCCAAGGGATGGTAAGAATCTTAGAAGGATGAGGATAATTCTTTACATCTGATATATACTCCATGGATGAGGAAGAAGAGGAAAATGGGTGATTAGGAGGTGGGTCCTAATTTGCTTGGTTTCTTAGTTATTACCTAGTTAAAACCATAGATATCAGAGAAGAAGGAATACACAAGCAATCTCATAACTTAAACAAAGAGAATACAAGAAAAAGTCAAGTAAAAAACACACATGCTAAAGCATGTTAAATCCTAAGGTTTTTTTTAGTCTCTCTTGTGGCTTATGCCTTAAGCTTTAAGAATTATGTGACTCAACTTGTCTTGTAGAGTGAGTACTAGAAAAGAATTATATTGTTGGTTTTAGGTTGTGTTTAATCTCTCAAAGGAATTTATATTAGAAATAAATATGTGGATTGATATTAGGTCATACACCCTCACTTCACACACTACAGTGATAAGGGTGTCAGGTGTTTAGATGAGATATATAAATTGTTAGAGATTATACTTAACCAAAGAGCTGAGTTGGTTCTCCCCTTACTAATGAAATCTAAGTAGGATGGCTTGAAAAGGTTGCTGCTATGTAATTAAATCCCAATCAAGCCTTATTTTAATTTTTTATGCTTGATTAAGTGTAAGTGGTTTAGTATTGTGTGTAATAAGAGTGAAAGTATGATTAATTGACTTGGTTAATTAAGGTATGTAAGCTAAAATAAGCTATCAAAAAATGTATGTAGTCAATTATAAACCCAAAATAAGATTTTGATTTCACTATATGATCACAAAGATAAGAATAAAAATCACCTAGATGCAACTATGAACCTAAGAAAAGACTCAAACATCCCATCAAGCATGCCAAAATGTTTCAGAAATTTTTTGCTTATATTGTTTATAAGAAGGAGAAAATAAAATGTAGAAGGGTATGGTTAGTAGAACCTGGTATGTTATATATGCATTGATTATATGGATGTAGAAAGTTCCTCTTTGGTTTAGGAGGAACGACCTATAGATAAGAAAGCACTGAATAAAATGGTTGATTAGTTAGATAGTAGGGTGGATTTCCTTACAAGCTAGATCCAAGCATCATGAGCTTCTTTGGAGGTTATCAATCCACACTTTTAAATAGTCAAGCTCAAAAATCAAAAGATAAATTACTTGCATAAACAATAGAAGATAATGAAATGTAATAAAAAAAGATAGATTTGACTAAAAATATCAATAAATAAATTGATATTAATGATAAATAGATCAGACATTGCTAAAAAATAGGGCAAGGTTTTATGATTAGGTGAGAGGTCAAACATTGAGATTTAGTTAAGGTCTAGTGGGTGAAAATAGCTTGTTATTTATTTGTTTGATAGTGGCCATCAAAGGTTGGGTTTGACCATCAGTGGTTAGGGTGACCATCGATAGTTGGTATAGATCATCGATGGTCAAAGTGATTATCGACTATTACTATGGGTTTTGGTCTGGTTAAGAAAAACTAATTGATGAGGTTATAGAATGAGATTATAGAAGATGGGTTTAGGTTGGGTTAGTATAAACAAATTAACTAATTACTAAAAAATAGATACTTAGCTTTCCCTTTTATTTATCTAAATAATTGTTGAGTTAGTTGGTTGATGAACCAGTTGATGGAGTCTAAAGTGATTATGGCATAGTAACGATACTCCATCATTGGCCAATGAGTGGTAACACTTCTGATCTCCATCATACTTTCTATTTTATTGGTTCACTAAGATAATGACCTACCAAATAAATTTTGATATATGAAGTTCTTGATAGTTGTGAATGATGATGAATTAATTGATTGATTAATTGATTAACTCTAGCTATCTTTTCACCTCCTCCTCTCTTTTATAGGAAGGAGAGGTGAAACAATAGGTTATCAAGAGGTTCAACAAGTAGTTTAAATTTAGATTTCACATGCATATTATTTCACACAAATTAGACAAGCTAAACATCAAAAAGCAAGTTGAAGTTTGACTAGAGTTCATTGTTCAAGCGGTGGGAACCTAACTGTTGGCAGTCAAGCCTAACCATCAATGTTTAGGATCATCATCGACGGTCAAGGGTGAAAGGTTAATTTTGGTTAAGGGTGTATTTATTTAGTTAAAATGACTCATGTTTGCCTTTGAAGGGTTTTAGGATGGTCCCTAGGGGGTCTCAAGGTGGTCTAGGGGTGTTTCAACATCTAGAATCATTGTGTGAAATTTTCTAGTGTCTATAGTGGAAATGGTGACATCACCAAACTACTTACTTAGAATTTTTACCACTGGACCAAAATGTGTATATGAACACAATGAATAAATAGATGAATACCACTCATGCACATAATCTCTCAAAGCATATAACACTTATTATGGGACCTCCTTCACATGCTCAATACTTTAGACTAATATCTGAACATCTCAAACCAAACAAACTCTGAAGATCAACCAAGCCTTCTTCAAGCATACTAGGACAAGAACATTGTACACTTTTTCATTGTCACATATAATATCAAGCCTCTTCATCTACTCACTAGGACGCCTTCATGACATCACCATGACATCACTAAAAACTCTCTAACAATTGAGTGGTGTCATGATCTATACCATATTTATGGTTTTGTTTAGTGATCCTACTACTACATGCTTCATTAATAAATCTATCTAGACATGACACTTATATGAATTTAATTACCTATATTACATACTTTCCTTGATTGACATATACATTTCTATGATGACATATGAACCACATGCTCACATGACATTACTTGATGATATATTTATACATGACATCGTAAAGTTAACTCATTTTTAGATGAGTGTCTTACATGAAACATCAGTCATCCAAACATGGGGGAATTATAGTGGGATTTTCATAGATACATTAGAATCCATGAATAGAAAATAAAAAAAAAGTATAAATTTCAAGGATTCAAAATAGATTAAATATAAAATGGTTTAGTTACATGATAGATATTGTCACATGGTATGGATTATGGAGGCATATGTCACGCATATTCACTCACTTTATAACTCCTTGAGTAAATATTCATACACGCTTAGGTGCATATGCATGCGCATATACATAATTTACAAGATCTAGAATTGCATGTTTCCATGCACACAAGCATTTGAGATACATGTTCTGAAATTCAACAAATAAATCTACAACATTCTATATTAGTTAGTAAAAATTTATAGGAAATGATATTGGCTCATATACATACATATATTTTTTAGATTTATGAGGCATGTTACTAGTTCATGAATATATAAAACAACAAAATTTATAGTTTAGTGGAAAATGTTTGCCATTCTAATTCAAACGCATCAGATCTGCATTCATGATGAGGGCATGAACATTGTTCATTCTCTTTCAATATTGCATATTTTTTTACATTTGTAAGAATTTAGTGAAACTATATAATTAAACTTGTGGTCATGATGAGGGAATGAATATTTTTCATTCTATTTTAATCATGATTTTTATTTTACATGGAGAGAAATTGAGCAAAACTAGACAACTGAATATCTAATTCATCTATCATTTTAGTCTTTTCAGAGAACCTAGATTTATGGTTCCCTCTTTACTTGCATAGTTATTTGGGATAGTACATTGTGTGTGTATACCCAAATTCATGAGTTAGGACATTTTTTATTCCCAACATAAGATCTTTCATAGTTACACAAATTTAGGGCACAATTAACCCAACTCTCTATGTGTTTTATTAAGGAAGCACATGCCTATCCAATGATTCAACAAGGAATCATCATCTCCAAAAAAGTTTCATTGAAAACATGGTTTTAACTAACACAAAGGTTCACTCTTAAGTTTTTGGTTTAAAATTTCAAAAATTTAGATTCATATTTTAAATTGTCAATCTAAAGACATTGACTACACATGATTGTATATTATTAAATGACATGCATAGTTGGAGATTCATACCAAAGATAAAGTGTGTTGTACACAATTAGGTACATTTTATCTTTTACTCTATAAACTTCATTTAGAATAAAATGGGTTAATTTTAAGATACTAAAATATGGTATTAAGTACTTGAAAATAACAAGTTTGATACACATTTAACTCACATGACTTAAGTTCATGAACAAGGTCCTAAACTACCATTTTCTCACACTTACATGTTATAATTTGAGTTTCATCCTTATGTTATGTTATTACACACCTACATGAACCATATTATATATTTGAAACCTACTAAATATCCTACATAATCATCTGTAGATGCTTAATTTAGTCTAGCTATAGATATGCCAATTTTTTTAGTCTTGGTTAGTATCATCATTTGATACTAACCTAATTTGGTTGGAACTAATGCACTCCAAATAATGGTTAATTTTTAAAATAAATAAAAAAATCATTAGGGTTAGGCCATTCATATAGCATGTTTGTTTCATGAGAAATTACCCAATTGGACTCATATATAAACAAATCAAGGTTTCATTCAAAGTGGTCGTGTTACTTATTTTCTACACATCTATATACTATTTTAGACTATACAAATCTACTATATTATTCCCCAATTATGGATTTATCACTAGGTTTACCCATAATCCAAGTCTAAATCACACTAAATCTAAGGTAAAGTAACCATTGTCAAGTATTAAAACCAAATCATTAGTTACATACATATAGTGAAGGAGAACAATCACATTAGGTGGGAGAACTACATGTGGAATGATTTCCTTCCTTAGAGTATTAGATATTTATGTAGAGGTTAATTATGAAATGGGGATGATTGGGGTTAGTTCAACCCATTATAATTTCCTAACGTTTGCTAATTTATTGCCCTTAGAAGTACATCTCAGGTTTGGAGGCAAATTAGAATAATTTATGGAGTTACATGCATCATTTGAATTTAGGATCACACATATAGAGCATACAAAGATAGGTGAAGGTGAATGTAGAGTCACAGTCCCTAATTTACACACATCTTAGTATCAAACATCATAGGTCAGTATTGCTTCGTGATACTAACCTAAATTAATAAAACTAACCCTACATATATAAAAATATAGTTCTTAAACTAGATGAATCATAGGCCTACTTTCATCTGATATCCACTTTCTGAATACTATCACAATTAGAAAGTCAACCCAAAAACCAAGTAATCATTGAAATGTTTTACTTACTAAATATGGTATATGTCACTTATCAAATCATCTCAATTATTTTTAGTATTTTACATTCAAATTTAATCTTTAATTCCATATATTAATATCTAAATTAGTCTACATGTTTCTTTCCTATTAGGGTGAGTCTTGATTACATAAATCCAAATTAAGATAAAATACCATTGACTTATAGTCAAAGTATTTATTAATTTATATGATTCAATCTATGAGTTCCTCTAGATTTGGGATTCCACTATAGCAAAGATTTCCAATTTTAGATTACCACTAAGCTTTGTCATAGATTTTATAAATATTCTGTTAGCTTTATTCTCCATATATTACACTTCAAGTTCTTGGGCCCCTACTTATCCCTCATCTTCACTCAAATATTCAACACACATTCCCCTTATTTTTGCTATCTCCATTGCTTTAAGTATTGCTTGGATTCCACTCATCATTAATGCCAAGACTATAACTTTAGGTTCCCCTACTCTTGCACTTATCCTAACAAAATTAACTATGTGTGCCATCAATTTACTCAATTGGAGTCCTCACACATAATCCAATAATAAATAACATTGATCTGATACCAATTGGTTTATACATTAATTAAGGGGACAAATTAATGGTAGTATTACTCTCCAAAAATGAATTATTTAATTTATATCACATAAAACACAAATAAAACATAATAAACAACCACTTCCTTTATTTAACTAAATACAAATACATTCAAAATGAAAATTTAGAATCATAATCTTCACGCTAAACTTGTAGGCCTAAATATATAAATTATTTTATCTCTATTCTCACTTATATATTCTATTTCCTAGGGAACCCCTTTCATGTTATGCCTTATGATTATGTGGATCCCCCTTTGGATGTAGACTCTTCAACTTCCTTGTAACTGAATCATGAACATGTGGCCTCTGAAATAGGTAAAATATCCCAAATAAAAGTGGTTCTTGGATCTTTTCCCATAAACACCCATCCACATAAATGATCATCTACCTCATGGATACGACCAATAAAAATATCTCACTAAGAGCTTTCCAACAAGACCAAAAACATATCATCCAGTGATTTATTGAATAAACTATGGCCTTTTAAAATTTATACTACATCACTTCCCATTACTATGATGACTCTTGAAAATTATAGACGTAATATTCCATGGGATTGTGACACATGTCACAATCCCAATATCTTCATATAATGGGCTCAAATTTTTCCCCTTGATCCATTTATCTTTCATGCACCCATGGGTTTATTAAATACACTTTGAGTTGGTCACACAAATTCAAGTGGTCCCCACCTTGGCTTACATTTTGATGTCCATGTGAACAAGTCATGACTGACACCTATCCCATTTTCCCATAAATTCACAAAATTCATGAATCCTTGTGAAAAATTCAAATTTTTTGTGGCTCTATGCTATGTGTAATAAATTTAATAATTCCATGGATCAATACTCTATGCATAGATTTTGAGAAACTTGTGGCTCTTTACTTTATGCATGAACTTCAATAATTTTGTTGTTCCTTGATTCATGAAAAAACTTAGATAATTTCATGACCTCTATGTTCTATTGGTGAACTCCATGATTGATCACTAATGGATATGTGGAGTTTCACGACCTCTAAGTTCCATTAGTGAAATCTGTGATTGATCACTAATGGTTATGTGGATCTTGTTTCAAAAAAAAAAACACTTAGAAACTAATGTGATCTACATGGTTTTATATACATAATTATTCACCATTAAAATTTTAAACCTACTGCATCTATGTGAGACTCTGTGGGACTATAGACTTAGTCATTTTTTTGGAGATTTTCCACTAAGTAAACTATCAATCCATTTAAATTTAAATATGTGGCATTAATTAGATGTATAGTCTCAATAATATAAATGGATATTTTGACATTGAAACTTACAGTTGTGAAAACAAATGTGACCTAAGAATACAAAAAAAATCATATTATGTTTTTGGGTGATGCAAGATTTATTGTTTGCCTTGCATGTTCCTACATGAGATACATAGGTATGAATATTTTCATTTGAGTTCTTCAATATATAAATTTTGTTAAAAATTACCACTAGATCTAATGGGTATATTGATGTGCCAATGGGTCAGCCTAAATTCAAGTATCTTTATGCTTATTATTTATCATTTATTTACATAATAAATTGACTTGATTACTTATTTTTATAGTATAATGTATGTTATTTTCATTACTTAGGTATTATTTATATATAATAAGTGTTGTAACTTGTATTTTTACCATTTGAGGATATTATAAGGCTCTCATCATCCAAGTGGCACAACGGAATCACTTCTAGGCTTGTGGGCAGCCTAAGGAATGAAGTGAGTCTCTAGATAGGGCTAGCTCCCTTGATACACCACTTGAATACTAATACTTATAACTTTGGGGGATGAAAAGGGAGATAAAGAACTAAAATTAAATATAAACTATG